>JAUMHM010086360.1:0-11005 GCA_032362435.1 Melikaiella ostensackeni
GGGGTCCCTATGCAGGGCGTTTTCACCGTGTCCAAATAAAGAAGCTCGTTCGGCATCAGTCAGCATCAGTCGACACAGTCGGTATTCTCTCAGCCGGATTATTATTTTTTTTGGCCAATGAGAACTGGAATTAATTTCAGTGGAGGTGTTGTGCACAAAAAAATAAACAAAATAGTCCCCAAAAATGTTTAGGTCTGATGCTCATTTTGAACACAATGGAGGGTACAAGTTGTATGCATGTGTGAGCATGTGTGGCGTGCGCGCGCCGTGCCAGCCAGGCAGTTTCCCCACTAAAACGCTTGACGAAGCGATGGACATCACACCGTGCGCTAGTGCTCGAGTTTGATCAAATTGAAAACCCGTTTTGCATGACTTGTTTTCCAGAGATATAACTGTAACAAATTATCATCAATAGCAGGAAGACTAAAACTTTTGTTAAGATGAAATTGTTATAACAAACAAGAAAGATAAAAAATTCATTTAAAAATATTTTAAAAAGGATAATTATAAAAAGAGTAATTACAGAGGCAAAAGTGTACCATTTTTCGATACACAAATAACACGTTTGTATGATTCCGCATTTGATAAACTCCAAAAAACAACCCTTCTTCCTATCAGTATCCACTGGTTTCTACTATCTAGCATAAAAATTGGAAAAATGAATACAAATGCAAAGTGGAAGTTTCCAACAACAAAATATCCAGTATCTTAGAATTGGATAGTACCTGGAGTCCGTAAAAATATTATGAAGTCGAAATTGTTATTAACAATTGGAAATCCGCTGTATATTTACAGATATGCACGTCGCGTCTCGGCTAAAAAATACAAGACATACGCACGCATTAATTTGGGAGGATGGAATAAAGATTTTTCATTAGACATTCCATCCCTTGACCCATCGACGATCCTTCTATTTTGACGATGACGGTTAGGAACTACAGCGCATAAAAGTTTCGTGTAACTTGCGTTCAAGAAAATCGGGAAAACAAAATGAAACTGCAGTTTCAGCACTCATAACGGATTGCATTATTTTTCCACCAGCAACATTTAAAATCAATTGTTAATGATTTTTACGCTTCGAAAGTGTTAGCTAAACATAAAAACTTCAAAACTTTTTCTCCACTTTTTTCACAAACTATTCTTATTTGTTAAGGAAAATGTTTACATCTAGTTGTGGAGTAATTTTTATTTGTTTACATAATTAAAGTTTGTTTAGAAATGTGCCCTTCCCTTATCATTCATGAGACGATACTATTTTTCGCGACTAATGGTATTGATAATTAAAGTTAACAATAACATTTCTTCCTTCAGACATTCTGATATTGATTAAGTTGTTAAGATATTAATATTCAACAACCGTTGAAAATCACCCTCATCACTTTTAACAAAACAATTCCAAAGTGTTTTCGTGTAAAACAGTCTTAAAATTTTTAAAGTAAAAACTATTAAACAACCCCTAAAATTCAACCCTATTACTTTTAACGGAACAATTCCAAAGTGTCTCCATGTGAAATGACCATAACATTTTTAAATCGAAAACAGGCGCCCAGGTTACCTTTATAAAACTCCAGGTTATATTCTGAACCTCACAATAATAATCAACAACCCCTAAAATTCACTCCTACCACTACTAATGAAACGATTCCTAAAATATCGTCATGCAAAACAGCTATCAAATTTTTTAATTGAAAATACACACACAGGCCGCCTTCACAAAACTTTAGCTTATGCTCTCAATCATACACAAATATTCAACAACCCTTGAAATCCACCCCTTGTTCTGATAACGAAATACTTCCAATGTGTCTCCATGTAAAACAGCCATAAAATATTTTAATTAAAAATAGTTGCACAGGTCACCTTCAAAAAGCTACATGTTATGTCGCCAAACCATCAATAATACTGAACAACCCTTAAAATTCAACTCCAGCACTTTTAACGAAACGATTTCAAAATGTCGCCATGCGAAACAGCTATGAAATGTTAAATTCGAAAATAGTCACGCAGGTCACCTTTAGGGAACTTCAGGTTAGGTTCTGAACTCCACAATGATATCCAACAACTCCTAAATTCGTTCCCTTGTTCCTTTAACGAAATAGCTGAAATGAGGTTGGTTTAATGTTGTAGGGGTGCTTTCTTAGGTTGTCGATTTTTTCTGTGGGAATAGGGAATATCAGTTATGGTTATGAGTGTGACTATGATTAATTTAAAGATGTCAAGGCTGTTTTACATGAAAACGCTTTTTTAATTGCCTCGTTAAAAGTGCTAGGGTTGGATTTTTGGGATTAGCAAGTACCATTGTGGGGTAAAGAACATAACCTGAAGCTTCATAAAGATGACCTGGATGACTGTGTTCAAGTAGAAAATTTTATAGCTTTTTACATGACGAGATTTAGGAATTGTTTCGTTGAAAAAGCTAGGGTTGGATTTTAGGGGTTGATGAATATTATTTTGTGATTGAGAAATAAGCTGAAGTTTTGTGAAGGTAACCTGGACGCCTGTTTTCGAATTAAAAATTTTATGGCTGTTTTACATGGAGACACTTTGGAATTGTTTCGCTGAAAGTGATGGGGGTGAATTTTAGGGGCTGTTCAATATTATTAATGGGTTGAGAACATAAACTGGGGCTCTAGGAATGTGACTTGGGGGCTTGTTTTCAATTTAAAAATTTCGCAGCTGTTTTATATCGCGACATTTTGAAATTTTTTCATTAATAACGATAGAGGTGAATTTCAGGGGTTGTTAATTGTTATTGTGATGTCAACAGCATAACCTGGAGTTTTCTGAAGGTAAATTGGTCGCCAGTTTTTGATTTAAAAATTTTGTAGCTGTTTGCATGGAGACACTTCAGAATTGTTTCGTGAAAAGTAATAGGGGTGAACTTTAGGGGTTGTTTAATATCATTGATGGGTTGACAACATAACCTAGGGCTTTAAGAGGCAGACCTGGAGGTCTATTTTCAATTCAAAAATTCCGTAGCTGTTTGACATGACGACATTTTGGGATTGTTTCGTTAATAGTGCTAGCGTTGAATATTCGTAGTTGTTGATTATTATTGTGAGGTTCAGAACATAACCTGTAGTGTCATGAAGGTAACCTGGGTGCCTGTTCTTGATTTAAAAATTTTAAGGCTGTTTCACATGGAGATACTCTAGGAAGATGACCCGGGGACCTATTTTCAATTAAAAAATTTCTTAGCTGTTTTACATAACGAAATTTTGGAATTGTTTTACTAATAATGATAGGGGTTGTTTTTAGGGATTGTTGAATATCATTGTGGGGTTGAAAACATAATCTGGGGCTTCAGGAAGGTGACCTGTGTGCCTGTTTCGGTTTAAAAATTGTATAGCTGTTTAACATGGATACACTTTGGAATTAATGCGTTAAAAGTGATAGGATTGAATTTTTGGGGTTGTTCAATATTATTTATGGGTTCAGAAGATAATCTGGGGCTTTATGGAGGTGACCTGGGCTCCTGTTTTCAGTTTAGAAATTGTATGACTGTTTTACGTGGAAGCACTTTGGAATTGTTTCGTTAAATGTGGTGGGGGTGATTTTTGTTGGTTGTTGAATATTATTATTTTAACTGCTTGAACAATATCCGAATGCCTGAAGAAAGAAATGTGATTGTTAACTTTAATTATCAATACCGTTAGTCACGGAAAATAGTACTGTCCCATCAATTATAAGAAAAGCGCACATTTCTAAAAAACCTTAATTATTCAAGCAAATAAAAATCACTCGAGAAGTATATGTAAACATTTCCCTTAACAAATAAAAATAATTTATGAAAAAATTGCAGTGAAAGTTTTAAGGTTATTTTTCAGCTTTGTTGTTGAGTTGTTAAATGTACACTCGAACTCCCATATAAGCCCATCCGGTTTATGCCTTCCTAGAACTGCTGGCCAATTGCTGGCCCACGCAGTTTCTCAGCTCGCGAGGCGAGAGACGGTGCTTCAACCAAGCGTGAAACACCAGCAGCGTATAGACAAAGGCGCATTGCGCGGGTACTGACGTTCGTACTCGCGTTCGGAGATTGCGTAACATTAGGAAATGGTTCACACGTCCCTGACTGTTTACGTTTCGAGGGAGCCGGCTTAGGACCAAGGCCAGTACGAAGCAACTCCCGAAACTGTTCTTATATGGGAGTTTGAGTCTAATGCAATTACATGAGGCTGCCTCGGCAACGACAGAAGTAAGACCTAAAAAATTAAGACGAAGCAAAAGTAAGCCTAGGTTTCTCTGAACACTCAAACCGCGGTTTCAGTCCAGTGTCGGGGGTTGTCTTCAAATTGTCTTGGTCCAAAATCGGAAGGATCCAAACATAAACAGTCAGGGTCGTAAGAACCATTTCATAATATTACGCAATCTCCGAACGTGAGTTCGAACCTGAGTACCCGCTCACTGCGCCTTTGTATATACGCTGCTGGTGTTTCACGCTTGGTTGAACACCGACTCTCGCGCTGCGCGCCGGAGAAACTGCGAGGGCCAGCCATTCTAGGAAGGCCAAAACCGGGGGAAATGAAACCGCGGTTTCAGTGTATTTTAAAACGTTTATAAAACGGTTTTAAAACCGATTATAAGGTTTAAAAGCGATTAAATCATCATTTTCAAACAGCAGCAAAATAATGACATATTCCTCCGATTTAAACTAAAGAAATTTAAAGGACGACATGCATTTATTTAAAAAAAAATGTGCATTAAAATCATCGAAAAAAAACCAGAGATGTGCAAGATCTGCGCCCGGATCGAGATTTTCGAGTTTGGATCCAGCAGTTTGAAATTAGGAGACCCGATCCGAAATTTTTGGTTCGGATCTCTCAAAAACCCGATCATGTATTCTTACGATCGAATCTCTAGCAGACCCTACGCTAAAAATGACAGTTTGCGATTCGAAATCTAGAGTGCACTCGTGTCGTGAAATAGAGCAAGGGGGTAGATTTTTTCAAGATGCATTTTAATTTGTGCATGGAAGTGGTTTTACGATTGTTTTGTGGAGTTTGAAATAATGAGGAATTAATAAAAATAAATATTTATCGAAAAAAGTGTTTCAGATGGAATGTTTATCAATTGAGGGGTCGCCAACGAAAAGGGCTTATAGCCGAAATCGCGCAAATAACTATTGACCGTCAGGTTGTTTTCAATATATATCTATAGTTTGGATTGTGGACATTGATACTTGTAGAAAATTTCATGGCGCATCTTTTTTGTACTTTATTTTGAAAGCAGCTTGACGGTCAATAGTTATGCGCGCGATTTCGGCTATATGCCCTTTTCGTTGGCGGCCCCTCAATTTAGAGAGCGAATTAGTGCCACTGTGAAGTTGGCTGGCGAGCGCCATTCGGCTCTCACATGCGGAGAGCCCCGGTTAGACCATCATTTGTTCTTGATAATTTTGAACTGAAAACGTTCCAATTCAGAATATTTCAGATGAGGTTAAATTTTTTGAAAAGTACAATATTTCGAGTGTAATGAAAAGGAATGAAACTTGTATCATTTCTGAATAAAAGCGTTCGAAATTGGAGAATTATAAATTGCAAAATTTCAAAACAGAAGCTTTCAAAATTCAAATTTTCCAAACTGAAATTTTTAAATTTGGACAATTTCTTTACGAAGAAGTTGAAATTGTATGATTTTTGATTCAAAGGATTCAAAATTGAACAATTTTATTTCAAAATCTAGAATCTCGGAACTGAATGATTTCAGATTAATCTTTCGAAAATAGGACAATTTCAAAACGTTAAAAATTGTATATTTTCCGATTATACTTTTGAAAAATAATCATTTAAAATTCAAAAGAATGAAAATTGTATTATTTCTAATTAAAAGCATTTAAAATTGAATAAAATTTCAAATTTAAAACTTTCGAATTTTAATGAATTTAGATCTGAAGCGATTAAAATCTGACAATTTGAAATTAAAAAATAAATTGAATCTTTCGAAGTCAAAGTTTCTGATAGTCTAGATAACTAAATTTTTATCAAACTAAAAAAATTATGATTGAACATAAAAATTGATTACATAAATTTTTCTAGAAAAAAATGAATTCACTTCTATTTTCACAGTTTGAAATGGAAACATTTTAAACTATAAACCTTCAAAATTGAATGATTTCAAAAAAACGTCGAAATAGAAAGTAATTTTAAATGGGAAACATTAAAAATGAAAAAATGTATACTCCAGAAGCTTCAAACTTAAACAAATCCGAACTTCATTTGAAACTAAAAAAAATTATTCGCGCAGAACTTTGACATCGAAGCTTTCTTCAATTCTATTTACTTTTCGAAATTCAAGTATTTCCATTTCAATCCCAAAATTTAAACTCAGTAAAAAAATCTATCCAATCACTTTGAAAGTCACATGTCACTACATGATATGATACTTATTAATAATATATTTATCGTCTTTTAAGAATCTATAATTTGGATTTTACTTTATAGGTTTGAATGCGCATTTGGAAGCATTAAAACTGATTTTTTTTTGCTTTAAATGCTTAAATTCGAAAATATTTGGTTTGGTATTTCTTAATTTTTGGAGGATTCGAATTTCACACTGTTGTAGTTTCAAACACAAATTTAAAAAATGTCAGGACAATTCCACTTTGAAATATCTCTAGAATGCAAAATTTTATATGAAAAGCCTTGAAGACAGTTTTTAATCGATTTTGAATAAAATGCCTCCAGAGTAAATTTAAAACAATGAAAAATTAAAACAATGATTTTTCAAATGCAAGCCTAAAAAATGAGGAGATTTCAGAATCAGGCATTGAATATTGATTTTTTACATTCCCATCAGAGAAGGTATCAGATTCGTTTGAAATTTGACCCTCCCCCCCCTCCCGTTTTTGTCAAATGTTCACGTTTTGAGACCCTCTGAACCCAAAAAATAGATTTTTAGGAATGTGTCTGTCTGTCTCTATGTATGTATTTTTTATGTATGGTATGTATGTATGCCGATATGTATGTCTGGCTGTGAACCCGATTACTTTTGAAAGAATTAGTCTATTTGATTGGTCTTTAGTACACTCTTTTAGTGTCGGAAACTGAAGGTCAAGTTCGCTAGCCAGCTATTTTTGATGAAAATTCAAAAAGTTGGGGCATTTTCAAAATTTTTGAGACAATTTTTTTCAAGATTTAACAATTATATGTACAGCTATTCGTAGTACTCAGGAAGCTAAACAATTTATCTTCATGACTTCTTTCGATAAAAAAATCATGAGAGTTATAGCATTTTCAAAATTCAAAAAAAGAAATGATAATGAAAATGTTAAGCCAAACGATGCACGATATGAAAAAAAGTCAAGAAGAGGAAAACGTTGCTTCTTACAAGCCCTTCATGATTGTCGCAAAAACTTTTTGAATTTTTTCAAAAAATCTAAAATCCAAATTTTGAGCCAAATAACGCAAGATACACAAAAAAGTAAAGATATCAAAATTTTTGCTTTTACGAAGACCTGTAAGCTTTCCTCTAAAAATTTTTTGGTAGGGCACGTAGTTTATTTTTCAAGTATGCAAAATGATATTGGAATATTGCAATTTTAATTTTTGAGCCAAACGACGCGAGTTGAGAAAAAAGTCAGAAGAGTAAAATTTGTGCTTTTCAAAAGTCAAATAAAATTGCTGTTAAGCATTTCTCTATAAGACCAATCGTAAATCATGAAGATAATTTTTAATCGTCTTTTTAACTATTTATTTGTATATAGTATATTATACGGTGAGCACAGAAAATCGAGCGCAAAGCGCGAATATTATGATGAGAATGTCTTCCTTAAGGCCTATAGAGCCTTAAGTAAATAAATTTCCTATCTCATTTGAAATCAAAAACAAATTTAGAAATTTGTACATGAAGAACATATAATACCAAGCGCCAAGCGCGATGACCGAATCGCGTGCCCTAGGCGCACTCAAATTTGCGAGCGAGGCGCGCGATGAGAATGTGCCCGCAAAGCGGGCAGATTTTTTTTATTTGAAAAAGGTTCCAAACAGTTCAACATTTCATACTCAGCTTCAAATTAATTATTATTTAACCATTTTCAATGTAGATTTGTTGAGGGTTCTAATGTTAGCTGCAACTGTGAAAACTATTCTTATATTATCAAAAATGAACGCTTTTCTCCTGTTGTTTAGAATATTAGCGTATCGAGAGAAACTGCTTTCTACGTCTACGGATGTGATGGGGGCATATTTCTTGATGCTCGTCGCTTTGCTTTGTAAGCGTTTCCCTTACATGCTGAACATAATGCAAGCTTGTTTGTAACGCTAGACCATAAGTTTCCAGTTTTGTGATGTATTTGACTGAAAATTCAACATTTTTTTGTATGTATTCTAAGTCTGCACGCAAAGATGGATTCTTGAAAACAGTTTAAGCCTTATTTTTAGAGATTTAGCCTCTTGCGGAATTTAAACTCAATACAACAGAACGAACTTCTTCAAAATTTTCCGCATAATATACTGCTGCTTTTAGCCACGTTTTCCATCGCGTTATAACCGGCTCTGGTGGCAACGTAAATCCAGGGTTCATTTGGCGAAAAAGAGAAATTCGTTCAGGAGACTTTTAAACATTTTTTTTACATTTGCAATAAATTTATCTACCGTATTGTAATACAGACGAATTGCTTTAGTAACGCGATGAATGTCATGTACGACACATGTATTGTGCAACATTTTTGGAAAAAGTTTTTTTAATTCATTACCAGACTTAACCATGTAAGGTGCAGCATCAGATAAAAACAAGACTACTCTATTGTATTTCAATATCGTCAGGCTATAGCAACTGCATTGCATCGTGAAATAGATCAACTATTGTTACATTATTCACTGCACTAAGTTCTTCGTAAGTTAATAAATAACATTCTCTAGATTTACTGTCATCTGAAGCTCCAACGATGACGTTTGCCACTTTTCTACCGCAAGAATCAGTAATCTCACCGATTGATACCCAAATATCATTATTACCAATTTGGCGCTAATTTCATTTAAAGTTCGATCGTACAATTTGGGTACAAATATTTTCCTCAAAGTGGAATTTTCAGAAGCGTCTTTACCGGTATAGGCTAACAAAAATTTCTCAATAAAAGGATTCTTTACATTTATCATTGAGATATCAACAGACAGGAACATTTCAGCTGAGTTTTCATTAAATTAATTTTGATCTTCGGATCTGCTGCAGCGCTTTTTGAGTTCAGAATTTTCGAAATTTTCATCAGCATTCAAAATTTCAATATTTTCATCCAATGGTAATTCTGCTTTCCTTTTCCTTTGGACGGCCTTATAATTTTTGTTACGTGCTTTTGATTTTAAATGCCGATTTGAATCCCTTGTTTTTTTTTTAATAATAAACCTTTATGTTGCAATATATACATATTAATTCCTGGCTTTTAGGCAAAGATTTATAAAAATCTTTGTAGTCTTCGGCTCGCCTGTCAAAAAATTACTGTCTCAACATCCAGGAAGTTGATCGGACATTTGTACATTAATATTTTATATTTCCAGGAGAGTCTTTAAATAAATAAATACAAACAAGTTTGGAAAGGGCCAGAAAATTGACATAGCTAAATAATATCTCAATAGCTTAATATTATTAGAAATAATATTGAGAATAGAATCAAACGCGATACAGCAACGCATCAAGAACAAATGGTGGTCTAACCGGGGTTCTCCGCAGGTGAGAGCCGAGCGGCGCTCGCCAGCTAACTTCATAGTGGCGCTAGTCCACTCTCTATTTATCATATACAGTAAAAAAAAAAACGTTTTTTGAACAAACTGTTGAAAAAGGCAACTGTCTTACCATATCATGTAAGTTTCAACACATTATACGCTTAAATAAACTTTAATTAATGCATACAGCAAAAAATTCGATCCAGAATATGCAAAGAACATGAATAATATACACTCAACTCTCTCCATACTTCGCCTTGGCTTACTGCTTCCCTAGAATTCTGCCAGCTCGCACTTGTAGACGAGGGAGCCCGAGGGACAGAGGAAGACGCGCGGCGACCTTGACACAATCACGCAGTACCGTAGCGACAAAGGGGTCACTTCACACTCTCGCGTACATATTTCGCATTTATTCTTACATACACGCGAAAAATCCTCTTTTCATTAATTAGTCTTCACTATTAAAAGAGGTCTATCCTTTATGATAACATAAATCTTTTTTCTACAAAATACAGTTGACTAATATTATGTATTCCTACTAGAAATGGTTCATACGGCCCTGACTGTTTTCATCGTAGAAATCTGGGAAGAGTCTCACGGTCAAAGTAAGCAATGCCCGAGACCCCAACTAACTTGAGAGCTAAGTGTACATTAAAAGTGTAATACGAATTCTAATCTAACTTTTAAGTTATACACTATTTAGATAGTAGAAATATTTCATGTATAAATTGATATAAATTTACTTTGAGTTTACTTTTGCATCACAATGAGTTAATTTAAGCTTATAATGTGTTGAAACTTACATGATATCGTAAAATAGTTGTTTTTTTTCTTAGAAAAAACAGTTTGATCAAAAAACGTGTTTTTTGACTCTATATGATGAACATTCCATATAAACCACTTCTTTTGGATGAATATTTATTTTTATTACCCACTCCCTAATTTAGGCTCCACAAAACAACCGTAAAATCGCTTTTATATACAAATTAAAATGCATCTCAAAAATTCAATACAATTGTACTAGGAGGTAATTGCATGTACTTACGCATTAGAGTTAGATAGCAATTCCAGCTGCGCAGTAGACTTGGAATTTATGGTTGTGCACTAGATTCATGAAGTACTTCCGGCTGCGCAATGGAGTTATTAGCATTTGACCTTACGCACTAGAATTCTGTCGCACTTCCGGATGTGCAGTCGAATTCTGTGAAATTTGCGGTTGTTCATTAGTTATGTGGTAGTTATTGTTACGCATTAAATTTGTAAGTCACTCAATGTAGCGCAGTAGAATCATGCGACAGTTACGGATGCAGAGTAAAGTTATATCGGATTTAAGGCTGCATATGAGAGTT
>JAUMHM010086361.1:0-11005 GCA_032362435.1 Melikaiella ostensackeni
GATTATTGACAGAAACAGGAAGATCGCGGAAGAGGCGCGATGGGTCAGCGAGAAACTGTTGATTCTCCCTGACCCATTTCTCCCTCTTCTGTATTTTTCTCCTGGCGTCAGATAACACCCGTATTTTATCAACAATGTGCTGCTTGATAGTCAGCAGCTTTGACTTGTTCAATGTGTGATGGCGAATCCTCAGTTCGTGAGCGAACTTTTGGACCCTAACCGTGAAAGGCTTACCAGATGTTATGTAGTCAATCACACACTGAATACGGGACGCGTTCCGTCTCGCCCAGACAATTTTCTTGTTCAGTTGATGCAAACGCCTTTTGGTCTTTTGATCTATCGTCGGCTTTACCCTTCGGTTTGAATCAGCCAAAGCTCTCGCCGCATCATAAACTGAACAAGTTATTGTCCAGAGGTCGGACTCCTCCAAAAGACCCTCACGAAGGGCATCAACCATTTCCGCCAGATCTTGGGGCTTGTGAGGAACCTGGATGTTAATGTTTCTCCTCGTCCTGAAATCGTCATCATCTGTCGGAGGATGTCTGATTTCCGCAGTTGGTCTTGATGTCGCTTCCACTTCTTTGTCTGCGGCTTGATCTTGCAGCGGTTGAGGAAGCGTGCCGCGTATATATCCTGTTGGCAAGAGGTTGTCGGTGACATCGTAGCAATCTAGCAAGTCATCTCTGAGTCGATCCGTCCACTCGTGACGTCGACTGTCTCGCCGATGCGTCATCGTGTTTTCATCCAAATTATTTGCAGCACCCCGAACTCTAGGATTGTCGGCACTGCTTGCCGACCCATTGTTGGGTGCTCTACGCATTCGATCATCTTGAACCGTATTCACAACTGGGTTTGGTGCTGTCATAGTTGTTCCCACGTGAAGCTAGAGAGAGGGTTCGTCCACCATTGCAGAGCCCCGCATGCAAGGGTAAAGCTGATACTCTCGGATGTCGCCCGGTATCCCAGAAACACCGTAAGAGACACATTACCCGTGTCATTCAGCTTTCGGCACGGTTGTTCACGCCTTAGCTTGGAGTTTTATCCTTCGGAATCATCCGTGGACAATTGTACGCGACTGCTTATTAACTTTTGTAACCGTATTCAGCAGAAACCCTCGGCACAGTGATCCTCCATCCGCAACCTGAGAACGCTTCCGTTGGCCCTGTCATAGTGACCCTGTCATATATATTTATGAAATTATTATCGTAAATACTTAATGAACATAGGAAAAACACTACGCTTTGGACCGTATAGCTATAGATATAGTAGATACGTTGTAAGCTGTAGAGTATATATAATAGTAAGGTAAGAATGAATGGAATCTAAGAGTAGGGGATTTCTTCGCAGAAGATCAGCATCGCAGAAGCGTCAAGCTTGTATAAACGAAAGAATTATCGTAAAAGGCCC
This sequence comes from Melikaiella ostensackeni, assembly GCA_032362435.1. Taxonomy (NCBI): domain Eukaryota; kingdom Metazoa; phylum Arthropoda; class Insecta; order Hymenoptera; family Cynipidae; genus Melikaiella; species Melikaiella ostensackeni. Next base: position 1,408 of record JAUMHM010086361.1, read on the forward strand.
TATAAAAACCTAAGAAGCCAGCATGGGCCAGTCAGTTACTATAGTTTCCTTCAGTTCGGTCCATCTAGTGTCTAATTAAGTGTGCTAAGACCGGAATTCCTCTTAGTCGTGTTTGTGTGTGATCCGCATTGTATCAGTGCTGTGCACCGGAAAGTCAAAATCTTGGACTTCCAATCTTTGGATTCCTGTTCATTATTTCTTTCTAAATTGGTCTCGCAAGTGTTGGAACGTTAACCAGTTCAGGTTCGATTCAGGACTTAGCAAATTGTGGGCACCCAGTTCCTGTTGAGGTGCAGAGTCTTTCACACACCTAGACACAAGGTTGCAGACATTATTCACCACCTCAACCTTATCAATTCTCTAATCAAATATATAAACCGGTAAGTTCTAGATCGGCCGGGTAAACAACTAAAGAGAGCCAATATGTAATTTATTTGAACTAAATTTATTATTATACAAATTTTCAAGCATCAGGAGCTTGATCGAAGACAGGTAACTCATAATATTCTTTATTATACTTTTATTATTGTTATTTAATATGCGCAAATTCGAAGATAATCAATGTCGATTCAAAGATTATGCCCTGTAGATTTAGGGCATACTTGAAAAACAATTACCAAAAACCTTTTTAAGCAAAATCCTGAATCAGCTAAGCATGTAGAATTAAATAAGAACTGGCTTAAGAGTGATAGGAAAAATGAAACTAAGCTTGATAAGGTATTAAATAAACTACATTTGGAATTTGGTAGTGACACGTCAGAAACCGATGACTTTAATTGCTCTGCATTTATTGATCCTGCAAATACTAGTTGAATTAACACGAATTCAAGTTTAATTAGTGGATCTTCTGACCGGTATAAAAACCTTAACCGTCGATGACGTTATTGACTATCAGATTAATGTGGAGTCACTTTTGAGTTCGACACTTTTCCAACCAAATAATAAGGAAGGATCGAAGTAGAACTCATTTAAAGATTTAAGTCGGGAAATAATAATAAAGGACGATAGTGATGATGAACCAAGTGACGACGAAACAAGCGACGATGACTCGACTGAAATAGAAAAAATGTCACTGACAAGAAATCAACAAGTATCCCTCCGCGACGCGCTTGAAATAATCCCTATTTTGACGGGAGTAACATCCCTCTAGCCCATTTTATAGAGGGCTGCACAGAAGCAAAAGCCATGATTCCTACACAAGCGCACGAGACTCTTGCTAGATTAGTCAGAAGCAAGTTAACCGGAGAAGCGCGCAAGTATATTTTCGGAAACACATTTAGAACTTTAGATGAATTCCTAGAAAAATTAGAAAAAGTTTATGCCCCGCGAACAGCGTATACCAGCTCCAAGGAGAATTAGGCAATATATTCATGTGGGATAGGGAAAACGTGATATCGCACGCTGCGTCAATAAAAGAATTAGCAGATAGGATCAAAGACGTGCATAAATTAAGCAATGATGGTGCCACAGATGACGCGTTGAGTAAGACTTTTCAAATACAATACTATATATATTGTAAGATCATTAGGATATAACGTTAACTTACCGCCATTTGAGGCTCAATATATGAGGCTCCCGATTTAATAACCCCGCATAAAATTTGCTGGGCCGCTTTAAGCCGTTCGAGCTGTCCCCTGATGGCTTGAAAATCATTTTTTCGTAAATTGAACTTTTTAACTCATCACTTCGAAGAAAATTTCATGGCGCATCTTTTTTCTTCTTGCAAAAGAGTTACAACTTTTACCGTTTCTGAAAAAATCCAAAAACTGGATTTTTCAGGAAACAAAATTTACTAAATATTTTCACTTCAACTCGTCCCGAAAGATGAATTTCTTAATATTTTTAGAAGAAAATTCAAGGACATATCCTTCAAACTATTCTAAAGGTGATGTGCTATTTAAAATTCATTTTTCTTGTTGGAGAAAGAAGTAATTCATTTTTTTGTCAAGCAGTATTAAAATAATGTTAGAAAATTTTCAACCGCTTCGTTTATCGAGGGAATTTTGAGTAACCTCAAACTTTCAGCGAAGGTAATATTTATTAGGATATAATGAAGTTTTCTGAAAAGTATCACTTAAGTTGAACCAATAGTTAACAAAATAGAAGCATTCAAATAGAATTGATCGAGCGCGAGAGATGTGATAGCTTCGGTGCCCAGTTCACCAATCTCGTCGCGCTTTTTCCCCTCCTAGGATACATGTATGTTTGTAAACAACGTCTTCAGAATAGGTGGATATTAGAAACCTTATGTAAATAAAATTTCCCGATTTGAAAAATTGTTGTCTGAAAGTTTTGAATCTTGAAAGCTTCTGTTTTGAAATTTTGCAATTTTTAATTATTATATTATAATGATAATGATATTATAATTATAATATTATGATTATCAGAATGATACAAGTTCAATTTCTTATCATTCTATTCAAAGTATTGCCATTTTTTTGAATTTTACCTAATCTGAAATATTTAGAATTGGAACGTTTTCAATTCAAAATCATTTTATATACTTTTTTTCTAATTGAAAACGCTTTCAATTCAAAATTATTAAGAACTAATGATGATCTAACCGGAGTTCTCCGCGTGTGAGAGCCGAGTGTAGCTCTCCAGCTAACTTCACAGTGGCGCTAATCCACTCTCTTTTAATTATCATATCTGTAAAACCAAGGAGAAAGTGTCACGTAATGGTAACCATATGTTTATTATATTGGTCGCATGAAATGGAAATTTCTTGAGGAAATAATAAACCCTCACACTAAGAGCAAAAGAGAAGTATGTGAGACAATTGATCGTGCGCTCGAAGGGTTGTGCCAATAGAAACATAAAGGGTGGATTAGACATGTGGGCTCAGATATATTAGTATACAGTGCGGACCAATCGGAGATTGGTTGTACCTAGGTGGCAAAGACAAGGAGTCAGCACCTCCCTTGATTCCCGAATATAAAAACTCCTTCTAAACACCTATTCAGCTCAATGCTTAACTCAGTTTTACATCGGGTTGCTTATCGAGTTTTTGTCTCAGTCTACGTCAGCCTACTACAGTTGTCCTTCAGTCTTAGTTCTTCACTTGTCTACTTCAGTTGTTCGTCAGTCCAGTCTATGGGCATTTTGGTCGTAAATCTATCATTGATCCCAGAACCCACTATCACCTAGATTCGTGTGCAGTTCGGTCGTAAATCTACCTGTCATCCCCGAACCCGCTATCACCTAGATTCAAATGCAGCTCGACCATGGACCTGGATCGCAGCATAATTTGGATTAATACAACGTCACCATAAATCAACGCACTCAAACGGATTACTAAGCAGTAAGATTCAAATTCCCAATTCTAGCTTTTCCCTTATCTTTTCTCCCTTATCCTTTCTCCCTTATCCTTTCTCCCTTATCTTTCCTTATTTGTTAAAACAGCCAGTTAGTCCGTTCTTGCTAGCTGGAGAGACGAAATCGAATGGAATTCAATTTGTAACAACCTTTGATCTCTGAGCACTTCTCTTTGGGTGAAATACTTATTACCATTCGTACCATCAAAATAAGTTGATTTAATCATGATTCGTGTCTCTCAATTCATTTAGTTTCTGCGCTCGTCGGAGAGAATGGAAAAGAAATAGGATTAATATTTATTAGAAAATATGAATGGAGAGAGAACGGGAAATGATAGGGCTAAAGATTTAGTGAAAAATATGAATGAAGATAGAATGGAAAAGAAAAGTGCTGAAGATATTGTTAGGAATATGCATTTTAGAAGAACGAATAAGTAAAAGGAGAAGAAAAAAAAAGTTGAAATGTCCTGATATAAATTATTCTGTTTTGAAGAAATTAACTATAAAAGTCCCTACTGTTCAGCTTTATTTTGGTCTGTAGAGTTTTCACATAAAAGTTGCTGTCATGGAGGAAAAATACAAATTTCTCCTTCAAAGATTATAATAAAAATTTTAAAAATCTATTATATGACAAAAGATTGACGCTATAATTGGACGTACCACCTGATGTCAATTTAGCTGCTTAGTTTGGACATGATTTTATACTTATGGAAAATACTTCTCGCATCGAGTTGGTAGTTGGTTGTATACTTTAAGTAATGAACATTATAAATAATAATAATGTAGCCTCGAATTGGATTGACACTTCTATTGACGAAAAGAAAGCCCTAGGAAAAGTTTCAGGCGATGAATGGAGATTGGGTGTTTGGAATGCTAGAGGTGTAAGTGATCTGAAGGAAAGGGAATTGCGGGATACAATGCGCGTAAGCAAGCTTGATATTTTATGTGTACCTGAAACATTAAAAGAGGAGTGTGAGATATGAAAGATGAAACATGAACTCGAACTATGGTCAGGTATAGATATTAAGCCTCATGGTAGCCAAGAGTCGGTCTTATTATGAATGAGAGAGGAAAACAGCATGTCAAAAAACATGAACGTGTTTCTCCTAGATTATTATTTGTTATGGGTGAGAATGAAAGTGGGAACCATAAGGCTATTTATTATAATATGCTACTCTCCTATTGATGACGACAGCAGTGATGTAAAAGATATCCTCTGTGACTTGCTGAATAATATTCTAGGTGCTTGCGATCTTAGAGAATGAATCATCCTACTCGGAGACATGATTGGCTGGGTTGGAGTGAAAGTACGGACAGGGTACATTGTATTTTCAGAGACCCAAAAACGAATGGCAACGCGGATAAATTGATTAGCTTATGCTTAGCAGAAGGCCTTGTTCATTACAAATACTTGGCTTAGACATCAAATGATGCACATGTATACTTGGTGCAGAGACGAAAGCCACAGTATAATTGACTTTGTTGTAGCGGATGAGAGGCTGAGAGGGTTAGAAAGAGATACAATGATTATAAGAGGTTCTGAATGTGGAACGGATCACTACCTCAAAGTTTCATAAAAGAACCTAGGTCAAGAATGAAAGAAGAGAAGAATTAATAACAAGTCGAAGCAGACGCAAGTTGAAAAAGAAAGAAGAGTTATTTCGTAATTTTAAATAAAACAATGTTTGAATAGTTAATTCGAATCAACAAATGCTCAAAAATTGGGACCGCGTAAATAATCATTCGAATTGAAATCACGTGACTAGCAAGGCCACAAGGAATTCTCAAATATTCAAGTCATTCATTGAGAATCACTAATACCTAAGCTGTGAATGGTGGAAAATCCGACCCCTTGAAGTCACAGGGGCCCTTCGATCGACATCGTTAAGAAATTCAAATTTCAACATCAAATTGAAAATACTAAACAAAATGCAAAAAAAATCGATTGACATATACGAGATACAAACTTGACGAAATATACGACACATTCATTGGAGAAGCGATATTTGACTTTGGAAACAACCTTATTTGCAGAAACCAGAAGTACAAACTGTATATCGTGAAAAGCTGAACAAATATTTCGGTCATCATAGAGAAGACTGGAAGACGGAATCAGGCAATAAAAGTGTAGAGTGCACATGGATAATACTACGAGATAGCATCTTTAAGAGTGCATCTCAAGTGTTGGCTACTGCGGTTGTAGAGAGAAGGACTGGATATGCTTGGTGGAATGATGAAATCAGCGTGGCTGTTAATGAGAAAATATAAGCGTACTCAAGAAAGCAGAATACCAAAGGTCCTAGCAATGAGGGAAGAAATAGATTAGAAAATGATTATGGGGATGATAATAGAAAAACGATGATACTCGTCAAAGAAAGGCTATTTTGATCAAATTGGAAGTCTGGGTAGGCTAAGAAATTGCAAAAGTCCAGGTCTTGATGGTTTGAGTAACAAATTTCACAAGAACCTGCCTGCTAATGCCTGATGGTCAAGTGGGATTGAGAAAAGATTATAGTTATGCAGACAATATTTTTATAATAAATACTGCGGTTCGAACTATAATAAATAAAGAAAACAGAATACTTTTTGCAATTTTCGTTGACTTTAAACAGGAGTTCCCGTCTGTGAATCACAAGAAATTCTGGCAGAAGCTGAAGAGTCTAGGTTTAAATAGAAGAGTAATGTGGACTATTATGAACTTGTACGAATACCTATATATGCACTCTGTAGTAAATGTCGGAAGATAAAAAAATTTTAATGGTAAGCAAGGGTCCCTCAGGAAGACTCCCTCAGCCGAATACTTTTTCTCTTGTTTATAGGTGATATTAAGCGGTCTTTCAGAAATCATGGGGTGGTAAGGGTAGAGTTGGGAGAAGTTTAAGAGCTTGTTTTGCTGGCTTTTGCAGACGATATTGTCATCTTGGCGGAGTCTCCTGTGGATGCAAAATAAAACTAAATATATTACTGAAGCACTATAAATTAAAATACCTTGAGGTGAATGCAACAAAAGCAAAAATTGTAGCTTTCCGTAAGAGAACCAAAAATAGAAAGTTTCGTAAATTTACTTTCAAAAATGCAGGAGTCCAGGTGGTTAATTCATATTGTTATTTCGGTCAAATATTGAAACGTACCGGTGTATTGAGAGAAATTGTTAAGCAGCAATTATCACAAGGAAATGCAGCTAGAGCTTTGAGGTGGTGGATAAAGCTGTTCAAAATGCCAGAGGAGAGATTGATAACGAAATGTTATAGAATGTTTCTTCAGTTGGATACATTGAAATCAACTACTTTGAAATTTAACTGTGCATCTCAGCTCGAAAACCTCCTGTCAGAGGTAGACTTTAAGCATGTATTCGAGGGTCAGAATCTAGAAAATTTGAAAAAAAAATTTCGACGATATAATGTACAAATTACAAAGGAATCTTAGAATTGAAGATCCCAAGGCTTTTAAAAATTTTCAAATCTTAAACAAAATGATTGTATGCAATGCGTTATAACACTGAATATCAATGACTCAATGGTATCGACGTGTTTCAGAATAGTTATATTTGTGTGCTTCTCGTATTCAAGTTTTCTATCAACAAAATTATTTTTTGACAGGTCACACTGGCAGATCATTTGACTACCTACTTTCAACTAATATTTGTGAAAAGCGAGTCAGTTGAACAATTTTTCTCTTCTGTCTTTACAATCTGACAGCATTAGACCTGTCCAAATTGTTGCAAAAGGATTTCTCGCTCCTGAATTGTGAATGATATTTAATAAATAATTAGGTATGTACCTTGTCGGAACACATGTACCTAGGGACTCAAAAGTGACTACTCTTAATTGCTCAAACAAAAAACAGTTTAAGTCAACTTTGAAAAAGACACAAAGCCGAATGAATAGTGTTAATCCGAAAGGGATTCAAAGGTTTTATTTAAAATTAATTTTGAACCCTGTGAAAGAAGCAAAATCGTTTGCTGATTTGAAAAAAATGTAAATATAACATATGTCCCTCATAGTAATCAAAACTGAAAAAAAATGTTTTTGATTAAGCAATTAAGAGTAGTAAGTTTTGAGTCCCTATGTACATATTTGACTACACGTGTTCCGACAAGGTACATATCTAATCATTTATTGAATATCATTCACAATTCAGGAGTGAAAAATCTTTTTGCAACAAATTGGACAGGTCAGGATTGGGCAGGATTTAAAAAATTTTAAAAAGCCTTGAGGTCATTGTGAGAAGGCGTGTAATGTCATGACGCCAATAGAAATAAGAAAATTTTTGGCTTTGTTTCTAGTTGCTGATAATATTATGTCCTCGTATAAAATTTGGGATAAATTGAGAGATAATTTTTGTAAATGATTTATGAATAATAATCAACAAAGGATATTACAAGAAATAAATAAAGTTTGAAATTCGGAAAATTTTTCGTGTTGCGATTTTGGTTTACCTTATCCTAAAGATATTGAAATTACAACAACTATAGAAGAAGAATGATTATTTTTGAAAAAACAATGGAATAAATATTAAATCAATTTAACAACTAAATGATGATCAAAATTATATTTTGCAAATATGATTGAATTTAAGAATAAAATTATTTTTATTGTTAGTTCAAGTGGTACGAGTAAGACTTTTCTACATCGGAAATTGATATATTATTTCTTAGGAAACGGAGACTTTTCTATATAGGAAATTGATTTATTATTTCGTAGGAAACGGAAAAAAGTAGTGTCGATGGCATGGACGGGTATTGCATCAATTTTACTCTCTGGTGGTATGACAAGTCGTCAAACTTTCAAAATGCCATTACATTTAACATATATAGAAACAACGTTCTTGAAATTACAGTCTGATGAAAAAAAATTATTTCTCATTAAAAATTATTCTAGGCAAGAATTTTTTAGGAAACTATTAAATATTCTTATTTATGGCCTAATTTTATAATCATGAGCTCAAAGCAAAACATGAGAACCTGTAATACTGATTTTGCAAATTTTTTTAAATAGGAGCAGGAAATATTAATTAATTTCATATACCAAATAATTGCAAAGGAGACGCACTGTTGTAAAGCACGCTTCAACTGAAAATGATGATATATGAAATTGTGAAATACTCGCTTGCCATAATAAAGACATTCATAAATTAAATGATACAATACTCACAAAAGAATAACATACTGTAGTGTAGATTAAGCTAAAAATACAGGAATGAGTCGAAATGATTAGGGCCTTCAATTAAATTTCCCAATTTTATATTTAAATTCTTTTAAATTTCCAGACTTACCAGTTAATAAATTAACATTCAAAGTTGAAGCAATTGTAATGCTCATCAGAAATTTGATTATGAATGAGCGTCTTTGTAATGGAACACGATTAAAAATTTTACAATTGCATAAATTCAACATAAAGCATATGATTGTTGCTACAACTAGAAAGGGAAGTACTGCTTTCATACAGCGAATAACGTTAGACTCTTCGGATTTTTTCCTTGACCATTTATTCCATATGGAAGACAATTTCTCATTGTTGTAGCTTTCGAAATGAATGAAAATGAATCTCAAGGTCAAAATTTCGAAAAATTAGGAATATACTTTCGTAGACCTTTGTTTTCTCATGGACAATTACATGTAGGTCTGTCTGTTACAGACCTCCTCGCATGAGATAAATATGTTGTTTCGATTTTTTAGTATTCGAAATTCTCGTTGATAAATTGGCATAAAGAAATCCTAGAATTTGGAATTTTACTCAAATGCTAATCCATGCGAATGGAGTCCGTAAGCCGAGCCGATGATAAAAATCGAATACGTTCCTTTTTGTCACGCTCGTATGTAGAAAGAGAATACGAATAGCGAATCAAATGTATTTCCATTATAAATGTTTAAATTATCTATATTTCAGAATTTAAATAACCTAGATAATCTACTTGGAATGAATGAATTTAATAAAAATTAGAAATAATGTTTCAGGCGCTGAAATAAGAGGCCCAACGCGACCTGTACTTGTATAAGAGAATAAGACGGAACGAGTAGGAATGGAATGAGTGAAAGAGAAATAAAGGATACATAGAGCGAGAAAGCGTTGGCACAACAAGAATTGTGAATGAGAGAGATGGTGACGCAAAGTAGCGCGACACGCGCATACACATATCATTGCTGGCGGTAGTCAGCGAGAGGTGAGGGGTTTCCTTCACTCTCGTACCGCAAGGAATACTTTCAAAAATTATTTGCCCCCACCACTACTTCGCTGTCAACTGGCACTGACTTTGAGGATTTAATTAATCATAGTACTTTTTTT
>JAUMHM010086362.1:0-11004 GCA_032362435.1 Melikaiella ostensackeni
CCCCCCCCCCCCCCCCCCCCCCCCCCCCCCCCCCCCCCCCCCCCCCCCCCCCCCCCCCCCCCCCCCCCCCCCCCAGATTATTTCTTACGTAAGTTTCCTCTTTCTAATTATATTTCTTTCAAATATGCTAACTGTAACCAGTTTTGGCTGTTGAAATTAATTTTTATACTATTATACCATTCTTTAAAATCTGGTGTACACTAGTGTCATTTTTAATTTTTTCAAAATTATAAAATTGAAAATTGAAAACCTTAATAGTTCATTTTCATTTTGAAGCATTCAAAAGTTAATAATTCAAAATTGAAATCTATTTTAATTAAAAATTCTTAATTAAAAGCCTTTAACATTCAACAAGTTGAAAATTTTATACTTACAAAGTGGAAGTCAAAAAATTAAACAATGTTTGTTTTCTGTCCTGTATACTCTAATAATAATTTCAGCCCATTTTCAAAATAGAAACACTTGAAAGTGAACATTTTTAATTATTTGAATTAAACATGCGAAATGAATTATTTTTAATACTGATATGTCTTCGAAATTTAACTAATAACTATAAATTACAAGTCTGCAAAATCAAACAATTTCGAAAAAGCCTTAAAACCCCTATGTTAAATAAAGAAAGAAATAAAGAAATTTATTTCTTAAGTTTTCTAAAAACCCATTAAAATCCCTTGAAATTCGTAAAATCTCCTAAAGTATTTTAAATACTTGGAGGTCATATAAAATCCCTTAAATCGTATGAAATTCTTTGAAATTCCTTGAAATCTTTGGAAATCCTACGAAACTGACGTCCCTTGAAATTTTTAAAATCGCTTTAAATTCTTTGGAAACTTTTAAAATAAGTTAAAATCTTCAAAATTCTCTGAAATCTTTTAAATTCCCTCATATCTCTTGAAATTGTGGAAATCCGTAAGAGTCCCATGAAATATTTTGAAATCCCGTAAAATCCTGTGAATAGCCTTAAAATCCGTGGAATGCATTCGTCATCCCTTGACATATTGAAAATCTCTAGAAATTCTTTGGAATCTTTTAAAATAACTTAAAATTTTTTAATTCCTTTGAAAGTTGTCAAATTCCTTCATAACCCTTGAAATCTGTGGAATCCTGTAAAATCGCTTGAATTTATCCGAAATCCTATGAAAAATAAATAAATATTTCGTCTATAGTTTCTCTATATTTTGCATCCATTTGGTCAACATTTTAACATTTATTCCTATACTAATTTTCTTGTAATGATTTTCTATAACGATTTTTCTAGAATCGCGAAAAATTATGAGAAATTTAATACAGGAAAATCATTATAGGCCTATACTAATTTTCTGTAATATTTTTTCGTGAGGGAATCTTTCAGAATATCTTAAGATACCTTGAAATACTCATTTTCAAATCTACTAAAATCTTTTAAAATCTATTAAAATCTTTTAAAAGACATTAAAATTCCTCGAAATTCCTTAAAATCCTTTATAATATTCTAGAATCCTTTGAAATTCCGTTAAATCTTCGAAATCTTGCGAAGTCCTCTCAAATCTGTGGATATGCTTCAGAATCTCCAGAAATCTCTTAAAATCCTTTAAAATCTTTGCAAAATCATCGAAATCCCTTCAAAATTTCCTGACATACTTAAAGATGTAACTGTTTGATTATTATCGCAACTGTTTGGTTGAAAGTTAATTTTTTTTGTTGCCAATTCGTCTCTTTGTGTTGAAAATTGAACTTTTGGGTTGTAATGCAACTGTTTGGTTAAAGAAAATTTTTCTGTTTGAAAATTCGCCTTTTTGGGTTAAAAGTTTAACTATTTGATTGTTAGTGCAACTGTTTGGCTTAAGTTAATTTTTTGTTGTTGAAAATTTGCCATTTTGGGTTGAAAATTTCATTATTTGGTTGTAAATGCAACTGTTTTGTTAAAAGCTAATTTTTTCTTGTTGAATATTCGCCATTTTGGGTTAAAAATTTAATTATTTGGTTGGTAATGCAACTGTTTGATTAAAAGTTAATTTTTTGACAATTCGCCATTTGGGGTTTCAAATTTAACTATTTGGTTGTTAATGCTTTTTCAGTCAAAAAAGATGAATTCTCAGCAAAACATGTAACAGTTGATATTTCACCCAAACAAGACGAATTTTCAACCATATATGTATATTAATTTTGAAGTAGACAAGATTATTTTCAATAAAAATATCAATTTTCAACCAAAAATGGAATAGTTACATTGTTAGTTAAAAAAATTAATTCTCAACCGGAGAAAAACGAATTTTCAACAACAGATATGTAGTTTCAACTAAAATTATGAATCTTCAGAGAGAAAATGAATTTTAAACAAAAGAATTTAATCAAGTAGTTAAATTTTTAGTCAGAGGGGCGATTCTCCCTTTTGGATTGAACACAATTATTTTATAAAAGACGGTACTCGTCTAAAATAAAAATATTTTTCTTTCATTTGGTTTAGCAAATAAAAAAAGTAACAATTAATTTCTTTTTAAAAAAACGGACGTTTTACGCGTAGTTTCATTTTCTTTTATTTAAAAAAAAGTCAAATCGAATAAAAATTGTAGTCTAAAAATGAATTTGTCCACGGACGTTTTTTTCCCCACTGTGGGACGTCACTGAAGAGTTGAGCTTTCGGTGTCGTTCGGTTTTTCCACTTCCCACTGCTATCCGGAAAATTCTACTATCGACAAAGAGAAGGAACGCTGGTCGGACTTGTAAGCGAAATTGCTACTTAATTAAAAAATTAAAATTATCTTTATTTGATTATATCTTTATTTAATTCAATGGAATAATTTAATGCTTAGGTAATTTCTATATATCTAATTTAGATTGTTGTGAATGAAAACTTTTATTATAAATACAATTATATAAATACAATTATTAGTGAAAGTGAATCGAATTCGAAAAGGTCAAACATTCATTTGAAAATATTGATTATTCTAAAATTAGAAATGATTAAAATGAAATGTATTAATTCATCCCTGTAACTTTCTCTGTTTCTCGGAAATAAAATTAAAGGACCACACACGAATTCATTTCTTATTTCGGGTTTTTTTTGTAAGTGCAACTTTAATCGAGACATGAAAAGCTACAAAATATCTCAAGGTGGGACAATTTGACGGAAAGCCATTTTCTCTGTATTCGGTGCATGGTCCTTTCTCTTCAAACTATGTTTTCTCTCCGCGCATATGTATTGTTGTGGGTCAGACTGCCAAAGACGAAACTTTATCATTTATCAACAAATGAGACCAATTGTATTTCATGGCTTTCTACAATAAAAATTATATTTTTCATCAAATTTAAGGAACATAAATTAAAAACTATAGTTAATATAAAATTGACTCTTTTTAATGTATAGTTTTAAAAAAATTCAAATTATTATTGCAAGTTGAATCATTGTTGAATTATACTATATTTCTACATATTTCATTACGTAAAACTACCATTAAATTATTATTAAAGATATAGAAACTTAAAAAATGAGCGTCCATTTATTATGCCAGGCTGTGGGGGGGGGGGGGGGTTCCCGAAAAATCTTATGAATCTTTACTCGGGAGGGGGTCAAAAGCATTTCTTACGTGAGTTTCCTTTTGTTAATCATATTTTTTTTAAATATAGTATGTTAATTGAAATCAGTTTTGGCTGTTGAAATAAATTTTTATACTATCATACCATTATTGAAATCTGGTGTACACTAGTCTGTCATTTTTGACTTTCTCAAAATTGTAAAATTGAAAATTGAAAACTTTAATAGTCAATTTTAAGTTTGAATCGTTCAAAAATTAATAATTTGAAGTTGAAATCGATTTTAATGACCAATGCTCAATTAAAACCCTTTAACATTTATTACATTAAAAATTTTATACTCACAAAGTCGAGGCCATAAAATTGAACAATATTTGTTTTCTGTCCTATAAACTGTAATGATAATTTCAGTACATTTTCAAAGTGGAAACGCTTGAGAGTGAACATTTTTAATTATTTGAATTACACATTCAAAATTAATAATTTTTAATTCTTATATGTACTCGAAATTAATCTAATAACTTTAAATTGCAAGCCAGCAAAAATAAACAATTCCGAAAAAACCTTAAAATCTCCATGCTTTTAAATGTGTATAGAAATTAATTTTTTTATCCTCGCGTTGAAAATGAATCCGTTTTAGAACAAGGCATTCAAAATTGAATTATATTTGAACTTTTCACAGAAAAAATCTGTGAATTCCCTTGATATCTTCAAAGTCAATAGAATTTGAATTGGAATCCATATAAATGTGTTGGCATCTCCTGAAATGTAATTAAATGTTTGGAATTCGATTGAAATCTTTCAACCCCTTTTAAAATCCTTTGAAATTTCTGAAATCTTTGGATTAGTTAGAAATCCCTTAAAATCCTTTATAATATTCGAAACTCCTTTGAAATTCCGTTAAATTTTTGAAATCTTACGAAGTCCTTTCAAATCCATGGATATACTTTAGAATCTTTTGAAATCTCTTAAAGTCCTTTAAAATCTTTGCAAAATCTTCGAGATCCCATTAAAATTCCCTGGCATACTTCAAAAATGTAACTTTCTGATTATTAATGCAACTATTTGGTTAAAAGTCAATTTTTTTCAGGATTCGCCTTTTTGGGTTGAAAATTTAACTATTTGGTTGTTAATGCATCTAATTTGGTTAAAAGTTAATTTTTTGAATTGCTAGTTCGTCTTATTGTGTCGAAAATTTAACTATTTGGTTGCTCATGCAACTGTTTGGTTAAAGTTCTTTTTTTTTTTGAAAATTCGTATTTTTTGGGGGGTTGAAAATACAACTATTTGGTTGTTAATGCAACAGTTTGGTTGAAAGTTAATTTTCTTTTGGAAATTCGACTTTTTGGATTGAAAATTCAACTATTTGGTTGTTAGTGCAACTGTTTGGTTAAATTTCATTTATTTTTGTTGAAAATTTGTCTCTTTGGGTTGAAGATTTAACTGTTTGGCTGTACATGCAACTGATTAGTTAGAAGTTAATTTTTTCTCGTTGAATATTCGCCATTTTGGATAACAAAATTTATGATTTGGATGTTTATGCAACTTTTTGATTGAAGTTAATTTTTTTTTAAAGTTCACCTCTTTGGGTTGAAAATTCAACTATTTGGTTGTTAATGCAACTGTTTAGTTGAAAATAATTTTTTTTATTCATTTTGGATTTTTGATAGAAAATTGAAACTATTTGGTTGTTGATGCAACTGTTTGGTTAAAAATTAATTCTTTTTTAAAATTCGCCTTTTTGGGTTGAAAGTTTAAATATTTGGTTGTTAATGCAACTGTTTATTGAAAAGTTATTTTTTTCTCGTTGCTAATTCTCCATTTCGGGTTAAGAATTTAACTATTTGGTTAGTAATGCAACTGTTTGGTTAAATGTTAATTTTTTTTCAATTCGACTCTTTGGATTAAAAATTCAACTATTTAATTGTTAGTTCAACTGTTTGGTTCAAATTAATTTTTTTTGAAAAATCGTCTCTTTGGATTGAAGATTTAACTGTTTGGTTGTACATGCAACTGCTTGGTTAACAATTATTTTTTTCATGTTGAATATTCGCCATTTTTGTTTGAAAGTTTAATTATTCTCTTTGTGCTGAAGGTTTACCTATTTGGTTGTTGATGCAAGTGTTTGGTTGAAAATTTAATTATTTGCTTGTTAATGCAAGTGTTTGATTAAAGTTATTTTTTTTAATTCCTCTTTTTGGATTGAAAATCTAACTATTTGGTTCTTAATGCAATAGTTTGGTTGAAAGTTATTTTTTTTTTAAATTCGACTTTTTGGATTGAAAATTCAACGACATGGTTGTTAGTGCAACTGTTTGGTTAATTTTTTTTTTTTTTAAATTCGTTTCTATGGGTAGAAGTTTTAAATGTTTGGCTATACACACAACTGTTTGGGTAAAAGTGAATTTTTTCTCGTTGAATAATCACCATTTTGGGTAAAAAAATTTAATTATTTGGATGGTTATGCAACTTTATGGTTAAAGTGAGTTGTTTTTGAAAATTTGCCTCTTTGGGTTGAAAATTCAACTATTTGCTTGTTAATGCAACCGTTTAGTGTACATTTTTTTAATTTAATTTTCCTTTTTTTTTTAAAGAAAATTTAACTATTTGGTCTTGATGCAACTGCTTGGTTGAAAGTTAATTTTGTCAGAAAATTCGGCTTTTTAGGGTTGAAACTTAGACTATTTGATTGTTAATGCAACTGTTTGCGTAAAAGCTATTTTTTTCAAAATTTGCCTTTCTGGGTTTAAAATCTAATTATTTTATTGTTAATGCATCAGTTTGGCTAGGAGTTAATTTTTTTAGTTGACAATTCGTCTCTTTTGTCTTGAAGATTTATTTATTTGGATGGTTATGCAACTTTTTGGTTAAAGTTAATTTTTTTTGAAAATTCGCCTCTTCGGGCTGAAAATTCAAGTATTTGGTTGTTAATGCAACTGTTTAGTTAGAAAATTTTTTCAAATTTTCTTGTTTTAAAAGAAAATTTAACAATTTGATTGTTGATGCAACTGTTTGGTTAAAAGTTAGTTTTGTCTGAAAATTCGCCTTTTTGGGTTGAAACTTCAACTATTTAATTGTTAATGCAACTTTTTGGCTGAAAGTTAATTTTTTTAGTTGCCAATTCGTCTCTTTTGTCTTGAAGATTAAACTATTTGGTTGTTAATGCAACTGTTTGGTTAAAGTTAATTTTTTTAAAATTCGCCTGTTTGGGTTGAAAATTTAACTATTTGGTTGCTGATGCAACTGTTTGGTTAAAATTTTTTTTTTATTCAAAAAACTTCTCTTTGGGGTAAAAATTTAACTATAATGTTGTTAATGCAATTACTTGTTCAAAAGCTATTTTTTTCTCGTTGAAAATTCGCCATTTCGGGTAAAGAATTTAACTATTTGTTTGGTAATGCAAATGTTTGGTTAAAGTTAATTTTTGTTTTTGAAAATTCGCCTTTTAAAATTAAAAATTTAACTATTTGGTTGGTCGTGCAACTGTTTGGTTGGAAGTTAATTTTTTCTTGTTGAAAATTCGCCACTTTGGATTAAAAATTAAACTTTGGGTTGTTGATGCAACAGTTTGGTTAATTGTTCATTTTTTTTATTTGACTTTTTGGATTTAAAATTTAACTATTTGGTTGTTAAATGCAACTGTTTGATTAAAAGTTTTTTTTGTTGAAAATTCGTTTCTTTGTGTTAAAGGTTTAACTATTTGGTTGTTGATGCAACTGTTTGGTTGTTAATGCTTTTTCAACCAGAAAAGACAAATTCGCAGTAAAACAAGTAGTAGTTGATACTTCACTCATAGAAGATGAATTTTCAACCATATATGTATATGAATTTTAAAGTAGGCAAGATTATATTCCATAAAAATATCAGTTTCCAACAAAAAATGGAATAGTTACATTTTCAGTTAACAAAATTAATTCTCAATTGAAAAAAAAAATTCAACAACAGAGATGTAGTTTCAACTAAAATGATAAACCTTCAAGAAGATAAATTTTCAGCAAAAGGATTCAACATTCAACGAAATAGTTTTTCAACCGAAAAGATGATACTTTAACCAAGAAGGTTAATTTTCTACCAAAAAAGACGAATTATCAACAAAATACATACATTTTCAACCAAATAGTTGAATTTGCAACTAAAAGAGATTAATTTTCCACCAGATTGTTGGATTTTTAACTAAAAAAGATAAACTTTAACCAAAAATGGAATAGCTAAATTTTCGATTAAAAATATTAATTTTCAATCGATAATGAAACGAATTTTAATCGCGATAGTAAGATTTTCAACCAAAGAGATGATTTTCCATCTCAAAAAATGAATTTTCAACAAAGTAATTGAACTTTCAACCAAATAGTTGAATTGTTGATCAAAAAAGATGGATTTTCAACAAAATAGCTGCATTTTTAAGAAAATAATTAAATTTTCAACCAAATAGTAGAATTTTTAACGCGACGAGATGAACTCCGTACCAAAAATATTAACTTTTAACGGTACAAAGTTGGATTTTCTTATTGGGTTCTATTCATTCAGTTCGCCTCTAAGCGAAAAAAATGCGATAAAGGGAAAAATGGGAAGTATCTTAATATAATAGAAAAATTAAGAATTCTTGAAAAAAGGAGGAAAAAGGGGAATAGGGCAAAGAGTGTGAGGTCTGAAATATGAAAGTCATTTTCAAATTTATTAAGTTATTATTAAACTGTACCGTTACAGGGCCATCTTTCACAAAATTTGCAAATATTGTTAGGATTTATCATCAAGAAACGGACTAAACGTTATCTAAATTCGTAACGTTACTTTCACAACCCCCACCCATACACACACCCTGTTACCAACCGTAATTTTTAGCGCGAGCCCCTTAGGCCTTTTGGCTTGAACACAAATATTTTTTAGAAAACGGTTTTTGTCTCAAATAAAAATATTTCATTTTGTTTAACAAATGAATAAAGTAACAATTAATTTCCTTAAAAAAACGGACGATTCACGCGCAGTTTTAATCTCTTTTATTAAAAAAAAAATATATAATCGGATAAAAATTGTAGTCTTAAAATGAATTTGTCCACGGACGTTTTTTTTCCCCCCACTGTGGGGCGTCATTGAAGAGTGAAACGTGCAAGTTGAGCTTTCGCCCTCCGCCTCCACCATAGGTCAACTGTAATCAGACCCACCACACAGTCTCGTTCACTTCAGTGCAAGCTCCAGTGTCATTCGGTGTTCCCACTTCCCATTGCCATCCGGAAAATTCTACTATCGACAAAGAGGTGGAACGCTGGTCGGACTTGTAAGCGAAATTGTTACTGAATTTTCAATTTAAAATTATCTTCATTTGATTATTTCTTTATTGAATTCAATGGAATAATTGAATGCTTAAGTAATTTCTATGTACCTCATTTAGATTGTTGTGAATGAAAACTCTTATTATAAATAAAATTATTAGTCAAAGTGAATTGAATTCGAAAAGGCCAGACATTTATTTGAAAATATTGATCAATATAAAATTTAAAATAATTAAAATAAAATGTATTAATTTATACCTATAACTTTGACTGTTTCCCGAAAATAAAATTAAAAATTAAAGGACCACGCACGAATTCATTTTTTATTTCGGGGTTTTTTTTTTTAAAGTGCAACTTTAATCGGGACATGAAAAGCTACAAATATCCCAAGGTGGGACAATTTGACGAAAAACCATTTTCTCTGTATTCGGTGCGTGGACCTTTCTCTTCAAACTATGTTTTCCCTCGGCGCATATTGTTGTAGGTCAAACTGCCAAGGACGAAACTTTATAATTTATAAACAAACAAGACACATTGTATTTTATAGCTTCGTATAATAACAATTATATTTTTCATCAAAGTTGAGGAACCTAAATTATAACCTATATTTGATATAAAATTTCTCTTTTTAATATACATATAGTTAAAAGAAAATTGAAATTATTATTGTGAGATGAATCACTGTTGAATTATTCCACATTTCTACATATTTCATAATCTGAAACTACCATTGAAGTATAATTGAAATTTTAGAAAATTAAGAAGGGAGCGTCCATTAATTACCCTAGGCTTTTCTTTGCGGGGGGGGGGAGGTAAGCTTCCTCTCTCTAATTATGTATATATTTTTTAATATACTAATTGAAACCAGTTTTGGCTGTTGGAAATTAATTTTTATACTATTCTTTGAAATCTGGTGTACACTAGGGTGTACTAGGGTGTAGTCTGTTTTTTTTTTAAATTTTTCATTATTGTAAAATTGAAATTTGAAAACCTTAACAGTCAATTTTAGAACGAGGCATTCAAAATTGAATTATATTTGAACTTTTCACAACAAAAATCTGTGAATTCCCTTGATATCTTTAAAATCGCTAGAAATCTAATTGAAATCCATATAAATCTGTTGGCATCTCTTGAAATGTATTTAAATCTGCAGAAATCGATTGAAATCTTTCAACCCCTTTCGAAATCCTTTGAAATCTTCGAAATCCTTCGAAATCTTCGAAATCCTTTGAAATCTTCGAAATCTTTTGAAATCTTCGAAATCTTTTGAAATCTTCGAAATCCTTTGAAATCTTCGAAATCTTTGGATTAGATAGAAATCCGTATGAGTCATTAAAAATCCCCTGAAAATTAAAAAAAAATTAATTCATTTCTTAAGTTCTCTAAAAATCAATTGAATTCCCTTGAAATTTGTAAAATCTCCTAAAGTATTTTAAATACTTGGAGGTCCTGTAAAATCCCTCAAATCTTGTGAAATTCTTTGAAATTCGTTGAAGTCTTTGGAAATCATACAAAATTCTTTGACGCCCCTAGAAATTTTTGAAATCTTTCGAAATTTTTTGGAATCTTCTAAAATAACATAAAATCTTAAAAAATTTCGAACTTTTCTAAATTCCCTCATATCCATTGAAATTGTGGAAATCTGTAAAAAACCCTTAAAATTTTTGAAATATCTTGAAATTCTTTGGAACCTGTTAAAATACCTTGAAATCTTTTAAAATCTCGTAAAATCCTTTGAAAAGTCTTAAAATTTGTAGAATTCCTTCGACGTCCCTTGAAATAATGTAAATCCCTAGAAATTCTTTGGAATCTTTTAGAATAACTTAAAAAAATTTTATTCCTTTGAAAGTTGTTTGATTCCTTCATGTCCCTTGAAATCTGTGAAATTCTGTGAAATCCTGTGAAATCGCTTAAAGTTCTTTTAAATTCTATGATAAATAAATAAGTAAATAATTCGTTCATAATTTCTCTATTTTTTGCATCTATTTGGTCAATATTTTAACATTTATTTCTATAATGATTTTTCTGGAATCGCGAAAAAATTATGACTAATTATAGTTCAAAATTCCTGGAAAAATTGAGATTTTCTATGAAATTGTACTAGGTAATATCTTTAAACTCTTGAAATCTTTTGAAATCATTTAAAATCTGTGAAACCTTTCTTAATCCTTTGGAAACGATTGAAATACCTTAAAACTTTTTAAATCCCTTGAAATCTTAA
>JAUMHM010086363.1:0-11004 GCA_032362435.1 Melikaiella ostensackeni
ACGAGATATTTGTTGTTAAAAATAACAATAACGGTAAGTCTCCTTCAAGTTCCAGTGGAACGTTGCTGGAACGTTCCAAGAGGGCGGTCATTTCACACGGCCCAGCGAAGTGCCTGGAACGTTCCGAAAGTCCCAGCGGCTAGTTCCTGGAACGTTCCGTGCTATTAGGGCAGTGACTTTTCTAGAAAATAATCCATTCCCCCCAGCAAACACCCAATATAACATCAAAATAATGGAACTTGTGAATTTTCAAACAGACTTAGTGATTTTCCTATAAAATAATGTATTTCCCCCAGAAAACACCTAACATAACCTTAAAATGATGGAACTTGTGAGGTTTTAAAGGAACTTTGTGATTTTTCTATAAAAAAATCTATTTCCTGCCAAAAACACTCAACATAACGCCAAATTGATAGAATTTGTAAGTTGTGACAGGGACTCAGTGATTTTTCTATAAAAGAATTAATTTTTCGCTGAAAACAACCTGGGCCTCTGACCCCAGTGGCACCTGCAAAAATAACTAGGATGTGAAAGAGCCTTTACGCCTCATGTTATTGTCAACTGTTTCCAAAAGAACCACTTCTAATTAACACCTGATTTTAAAATTCCAGAGAAACCAGTTTTTCAGTAGAGCCGCAACATCATGGAACCCCTAGTTTTTTCTGCGAAATTATCATTGTTTCAAGAAAATTCCACAATATTTCATAAAAGAAAATTTCCGAATGCGCCTACAATTATTTCTTATAATTTTTGTAAAATACCCAATTAAAATTGAATCAAATCTTGTGTATTTACAAAGTTAGGGATTTTTTTCCATATTATACCTAAAGAAATCGCTAAGAAATAAGCGACGAGTGACTCATTGTTTAGTTACACAAGAAAATATATGCAGAAGAAAAGAGAAACTTCTAGAGTTTGCCGCTTAAAGAAAATATTTGTAAATATTTTAAAGACAAAATAATATCTCACAAACTTAAAGGACAATGAATTTAACGTTACGAACACTGTTTTTATATCTCTCCATAATTATATATGAATTTTGTTTTCAGAGTTTTCTAAATTATACTTTGTTTTATTTCAAGTACTCATGGTTTATAATCTTCTTTCAAATAATTCGTAAAGCCTCGTTCCTTAATCCTTTTTTTAGGGAAACTTTCACGGACACAAGAAATAAAATCTATCAATAATAATAATAATAAACGTCTGTCGATGAGAGACCAACGTAGAATGCCATAGACCTATTGTGAACACAAGAATGGAAATATTACTTCGAGAACTTTCCGTAAAATATAATAGCAAAGAGTTTATCAGAATTTATAAATCTTGCTGCATAATTAATTTAATGACATTTATAAATAATACGTTGTACAATTCAAGTTCAATTTTTCACTCCTAACGAAATTCACTGCGTGAAAATATCGGAATAGAAATCTATATTTATCATTGCTTAAAATAAAACAGAATTATTTTCTTAATAAAACAAAATTTTACTTTTACAAATCTAAAATTTTATTTGATTCCAAGAAGCATTTTGAAAATAGTACAGATAAAAAATTTTTTCAATATGCATAATTGATAATTATATATTCATACAAACTGTAGAAAAAAACTAGAAAGTATAAAGTACAAAATTAGGAGCGCTCGCTTCGTATCATTGTCACGTACTGATGAACATACCATTAGAAATCTTACAAATTCTTCGTATTCTATTCGTGTTTCTATAAGCTCTCTTGCAATTCCTTTAAATCTGATTAAATTCTTACAGATCTAATTTTTCAACATCATTCGATGAAACATCATAACACTTTTAGTACAGTTACAAACTCATTTCAATGTGCTTGATTAAATCAACGCAAAAATTAAAAAATGTCATAAATGAAGTACAAATTTTCTAAATAATCAGTTTGTTCCAATAAGAAAAATTGAATAAACACAAATCCTAACAAGTCAAAAAAGCCATTGATTTGACATTCGCAACTGAATCAAAGAAAAATGCATGTAAAAGAATAAGTAACCAATTGTAAGTAATCGCTGAGAAATCGCATCATATCTGTGACAAGGTGCATATCAAATATGTATTACAAATTCTCCTTTACAATATTTTTTATGAAGACAATTGAAAATTTTTTTAAATCCGGCCAACGGAACAAAAAACTAAATGTTGCAACACTTTCTTTAAATTACAAAAGTTGTTGATTTAAAAGATTAAATTATACAAATTCAAAATTTAAGAACGATCGAAATATAATTCATAAATAAATTTTGAAAACTCAGAAATCGCTTATATTTGAACGAATCATAGAATTTATTAAAGTTATTTTAAGTTGAAGATTTCTTTGCGTTATTTTGTATAAAGTCCAAGAAAATGTCACTAAAACCGGGTACATTATGTTGTTCAGCAATTGCAAGGACGCCGATAGCTTCCCGAACATCTTTTACAGATTCTCCTATTACTTTCATACAGATTAGTTTAAGATTTTCTAACGCATACTTATTAGCTGCCGCAAGCAGTTTTTCTGCTTGTCCTCCTTTCAAATCTTCGACAGTATCGGTATAAATAAATCTCAACAAATGCTCAAAGATTTCCGGCTCAATATCCGTTATTTTGATTTCGTTTTCCTGCGATTCTTTCATTTCATGTTCAAACATAGCTTGAAAAACTGGCGATCTAGCTATGAGTAACAGTTTGTGTGCTAGGAATTGCTTACCTTGGCAGATAATTTTGACGTCTGTTAAAATCTGTTTGTTGTAAAGCAGAAGCAAGTCTTTTATTATTTCGTTTTTTGGAGTTTCGATTTGCATGGGAGTCAAATTATTATATTTTCGCGAGATTTGAAAAAGTACATAGTAATTGGAAAGATCAGTCAATCTTCCAATCGGCAGCGAAAAATGAAAAGTGGATTTTTTTGTAATGTTTTCCAAGTTTAACTCTTCTGAAAAAAAAAAGATTATGGAGTTGTTGATTTTTGTATAGTCATAAAGCGATGCTTCGTACTTCAACATGGAATACGGTTCCTTTGATTTGAATTCAATGCTGACACGAAAGCCATCGTTTTCCGATAAATCTTTAACTTTAAGGGAACACATAATTTCGGGATTTTCTTGCAAAAGAATCTCACTGCAGTTTTCCTTTACTCGCATACCCTCATAGATACGCCCATGAATCAGTGTCCAAACGGTGGGGTCATTTTCAGGAGAAGAAGGATGAGTAACACAGGGTAACACCTTCATCAGTTCAGAAACGTTTATTTGTCCCACCATATTTTCACGGTGCCGTCTTCTAAATCCTGATGATTTGAACTCCAGAAAATCTAGAGAATAATAAATGATTTTCGAGATTAAAAAAGTACAAAGTGATTTGGATAAATGTTTAGGTCCTGAATAATGTTTGAAAATTTTAGATCTGACTTAGTAGGCGATATTCTTTCAAAGTCTTTCTGGTTTCGAAGACGTTATTTTGATAAAAATCACAAGAAAAATACGCGACGAAATGTCAAATCGAAAATAAACTACACAAGTTTAAATTAGCATTCATTAAATTTTTGGAATAAAGTGAAATTATCTTTGTTCAATTTTTTACATGCTGGTGCAAGATGTTAAAGTTAGAACAAAAAAGTTGGAAAAATTCGAAAACATTTCATAGAAGAAACATACAGAACCTTCATGATTTTTTATTTCATATACCTTATAAAAATATTTCTCTCAGCAGAGAAAATATTTAAATTTTTCCCAGTTTTTTGTTGCAACATCTTGCGCCATGCCCGCAAAACATTGTACAATAATGGTAATAATTCGGTACAATTCTATGAAAAAATGCACCTTCAAAATGAGTCCAAGAACTTAAAAAAATGTGAACTATTTTAGATGTTATTAAATTCTAAGAGAACAGTTAATTTCCACTATTTTTTCAATATCTTCTTAAAAAAATTGACAAAATAACCTCTTCTAGGCTCATTTTATATAAAATTTTGATAGCTTCCAATCCATTCAAAAATTAAAAAATTTAATTTTTATATTATTAAGAATAAAATAACTTAAGAAATCATCGAGAGACAGGTCGTCTTATACTCGTGACCGTATTTTAGGTATTTAAGTGAAAAAATAAATAACGAATATCATCGTCCCGTCCCGGACGCCACTACTGAATGAAATACATGGAAATTTGTGAAAAAATATTCTGGACGTGAAAGTTGGAAATTTATTGATAATTATATTTCTAAGTGTGAAAGTGACCGCAAATGTTGAGCACCTTTTTTGTCGGAAATGAATTTTTATTTTCAAAAAAATAAATAAAACGACCAACATTTTCGGTATGTTGGCTGGCTGGCCGGTTGGCGGCTGCCCATTCCATTTATTTTTTTCGAAAGAAAAATATAATTACCGATAAAAAAGGTGCTCAGCATTTGTGGAGACTTTCACAATAATTGAGGAACATACTTGTATTATTAAACTTCTAACTTACTCTTATGTTCAGAATATTTTTTCACCATTTCCTATATATTTCAGAATTATTGTTTAGGGGTCATAAACAAAATACGTGATACGTTTACTGGGGAGGGGGGTCTGTGAAAGTATTATTCTCCATCTTAAGAACAATGCAAAACATATGACGCAGGGGGGAGATTAATTCCTGAAATATGTATCACCTGTTTTTTGAATAACCCCTTACGACCAATTGTGCCCCAACCACAGGACATCTGGCGTCATCTTGGATTGCTCAATCTTACAGAATTTGTCAATTATTAAGGTTGTGGAACTAGGCCCTAACCCCAAAATTGAATCGCCTCATTTTACTTCATAATTACTCGAATTACATCTATTTTAAATACTTATGGCCTAGTCCTGTTTTGAATCAAGTCTCTACTTAGAGTGAAAAATTGGCTATCTACAATACTTTTTGTTTAAAGGATTCTTTCGAAGGCTCGGGTTAGAATCCAGAAGAATCGTATTTCACAAAAAGTGTTGAAATGAGCCAATTTTTCAATACAGACTAGATTTAAAAGAGGAGTAGGTCCTAAATATCTAACAAAGACGTAATTCTAGTATTTATGAAGAAAAATGAGTTAATTCAATTTTCGACGTTAGGGCCTGGTTCCATCGCCCTCAAAGAAAATATTTTAAATATTTTAAATCCAAAATAAAATCTCACAAATTTGAGAATAATGACTTGAATGTTAAGAAGCTCCTGTTTTTATATCACTGTTTATAAACAATAATATAGCGGGTGCACCTATTAGGACCCCCCGCTCGCCAACAAACAATACTAAATTATACTTTGTTCTGTTTCAAGTACTTACAGTTTATATCCTCTTCGAAAAAATTCGAAAGCGTCGTGCCAGCGAAATTGCGACGGAGCTGAGGAGGCGAGATAAAGAATAAACGTCTTTGGTCGAGAGACTAATTGCGTAGTAGCATGATATGTTTCATACTGTGTATACGAGAATGCACGAGAATGGAAATATTACCCGGAGAACTTACATAAAAATTCAAATAGCAAAATATACTTGAAATAAATCTTGAAATTTAAAAAAAAGGAAGGAATAAAAGAGATAATTTACTTCTGGTAAAAACGATAATTCAATTCGGAATAAAGTATAATTCTAAAGTTTAATTTTACACTGAACGAAAATTACAAAGCAAGAAAATATAAGAATTAAAATCTATACTACCATGCATATGAAAAGGACTTAATTTCCTTGTGATTATTATTTAAGATGTGCAAGTAATTAATTATAGACATGATTGAAATTAGAAAAAACAGCACAAATGTTAATGAAAAATAAAATTTTCTTTGAAATGGTTCGGAGTATAATCTAAATTTTCAAACTTTTGATTATAAAAAAAAATTTTTAAGTATGTTGATACATATCAGCAGTATCTTTTCTTTTACTCTTTTTTTATTGGCTATTATGAATATGCCAATTTTATTTTAAAGGCATTTTCAATTTCTATTACTGAATAAAAATAATCCCTATAAATATCCCTAGTGGAAGTTTCGGAAGGAAATTGAGTCCGTTAGAATCCGAACAACCAGCCGAACCATTCCGATCAATTACTAATGAATGACTCAATTTACTTAAATACACTCAACTCTTGATTTATTTGCCCTCGGTTGATTGTCTCCGAGGATTCAGCTGGCTCGCATTCTTCGATGAGGGGTTTCGGGAGGCAGGGAAAGAAGCGCAGCGAAGGCGACGCAATTACGCAGTGCCGTAAACACAAAGCGGGCAGTTCGAACATTCACGTGTGTATTTTGCATTTATTTTCAAGTACACGCGGAAAGTACTCTTTTCATTAATTAGTCTTCATTATTAAAAAAGTTTCATCCTTTATGATAACGAAAATCTATACTTGTACAGAATACAGTTATTTAATATTATGAATTCCTACTGGAAATGGTTCATGCGGCCCTGACATGTTTACATCGTAGAAATCTTGGACCGGGAGTCACGGTCATCGAGGCAATGCCCGAGACTCAAACTAAATCGAGAGTTGAGTGTACACTTGATTTGTTAAGCGTTCTTCATTCATTCTCTCAACATGATCAAACTATTTAAGAAAATTTCTTTCATTTTGGTCAAAGAATGTTTCTTCTATACCACATCTTTGAAAACCTACTCATTACTGACTTTGCCTATTAGCGTTTTACCGCACATATTCCGCAGGAATTGCACGTCAACTGCATTCACTGTTTCTTTTCTTGATACGTCCACATCTCGCTACCATACAGCACAGTGGGTGCAAGCACAGAATTAAATAATGCAACTTTAACCTTATTTGTTGCATTTTTACTTTTAGTTGTTGAGATGTGTGAATTGATGCTCAGCTGATACGTATGAGTGTGTATGCATGAGTGTGTTCTTTTGAACACAATAAGCTTTGATAAATTCCATGAGTGATTTTTTATGAAGTCTAATGCAATTTCCCTAAAATCAGATAAATTATAATGTTCAGCAATCATAAAGCCATCAAAATTACTTTTACATCTTTAACAGATTTCATAAATTCTTTAACACAGACAAGTTTGACATTTTTCAACGCGTACTTGTTAGCAGCAGCAAGCAGCTTTTGGGCCTGACCTTCTTTTAAATCGCTGGCTGTATCAGTGTGAACAAATCGCAATAAATGCTTAAAAATCTCTGATTCAATGTCGCTTGTTATTACTTTATTTTCTTAGGATCCTTTCATTTTTTGCTCAAACATGGCTTCGAAAACGGGTGATCTGCACGCAAGTATCCCTTTGTGTGCATGGAATTCCTTGCCATGACAAATATTCTTGGAGTCAGTGAAAAGTTGAGTTTCGCAAAGCTTAAAAAAGTCTTTGGAAAATTCGCTTTTTGAATTTTTTGTTTGCATATGAATCATCTAAGTATCATTTCGCGAAATCTCATAATACATAAACATGTAGCTTTTAACCCAAATATTACCAGAAGTACCTGACTCATTACACAGTTTCCAGCCATTTTACCCGCCCTGTTTCACTATAATTTTCCCATTGTTTGGCCCACTAAATACGAAAATCACATTCAAAAATTTTTTTATGGAAGCGTTTTTGAGATATCAATGTTCAAATTTTTTTTTCAATTTTCAGAGTTGTTCCGACGTTTTTGAGTATATCTCGAGTTCTAATTGACTGATTTCCGTAAACAAGCACTCAAATTAAAGGCGACTGAATCCTGTACAACTTTCCATTCTAAAGTTTGCAGATCGACCCAGTAGTTCAGATGTTAGCGATTTTAATAAGTTGCGATTTCTATTCTCTTCAGGACGATATGTGAATTTTCGATCTTGATTTTCGACAAAAAATACAACTTTTCCAACTTATTGAAATCGCTAGCATCTGAACTACTGGGCCGATCTGAAGACTTTAGAATGAAAAGTTGTACAGGATTCAGTTGCCTTCAATTTCAGTGCTCGTTTAGGCAAATCGGTCAATTAGAACTGAAGATATACTAAAAAACAATTTCGAACATTGATATCTCGAAAACGCTACCATAAAAAAAAATTTGTGTGCGATTATCGTGTTTAGTGAGCCAAAATACGTAGAAAATCATATTAAGACGTGGTGGGCAGAAAAAATTTTCAATTTTGTAAACTAGTGTTATTGAAGTGGGGAATTGAAAGTGAAAAAGAAAAATCGGAGCTTTTTGTCACGTTTTTTAAGTTTATAGTCTCTGAAAAAAACATGCTTAACTTCGAGTTCAAGTAATAAAGCGACGCTTTGTCATTCAAATTTGGAAATAGTTCTTCTATTTTGAACATTATGTTCATACGAAGACATACACCACGAAACTTAATTTCCAAAATACACGTGATTTAGGATCATTTTACAAAAGGATATGAACGGAGTAAACCTTATTTGCTTGTATGGTACTGGAATTAACAGCAATCAATATATAAACGGTCGGATCCTTTTCATTTTGGTAATGATCATTATTTTCTGAACCCATCTTCGTCAATTCAAAGAGATCAATTGCTGTTGCCATCTTGAAGATGTGCTGACTCTTGATTTTTCAATCTGGGTACTCCAGACAAGCTGCAAAAATTAAGATCAAATAGCATATCAGTTTTTGATCAAATTTGATTTTGCATTATTCAGTTTACTGTCAACAGTTTGCTGATGTAAGATGAATAGATAGGTTCTGAATTTTGCAACTCTTATTTAGATTTATTATATTTACATATTTCAAACATTTACAACTTAAAAGTACTTAGTTGAATTTGAAAAGACTGCCGATTTTTGAACATTTTTATTTTAGTTCTGAGTCTTCTTAATGGTAGTTTATGTGGCAGACGTAAAACTGGGCTTTTTAGGCGAAAACAATGTTTTCAGCAGGAACAGTCGGCGAGTCGAAGACGAAGCTGAAGGTGAGCCGCAGGCAAGCCGACTGCTCCTTCTGAAAACATCACTCGAGCTAAAAAAAATTACGCGCGCGTTCCATACATAATTTTTTCCGGCACTGATATGAAGAAAAAGGAAAAAAAAATTGGTACTTTTGGAAGTTTTGGAAATTCCTAGTAATTTTATAAATTACCAAAACTTCCCAAAATTTAAATATTCCAAAATTTTTGGAAATTTATGGTGACTTATGGTAATTTCTCGGTAATTTATAATAATTCATCAGTAATTTATGGTATCTTATCACTTCATGTTGGCCCAATCACTACTCGCAATAATAATTACTGTTTTAAACAACAGCGCGATAGTGAGTATTATTAAAAATTTCAATTTCAATTTTTCAAATATACTCCTGAAAGCTGCCATAAAAAACTTTATAACGCACTTCTGATGCGCACTTTAAACTGCGCATCGAAACTGTGCTATAAGGTGTTTTTTGCAGCTGTGAAGATTAGCTATATAAAGTGGCACTTTACGGAACGAAAAAAGGTATTAAAAACGACTTTTGCATGTCTGTGCCGGAAAAAATTTATTTTTCCCACAATTTTTAACAAAAAAAGATTATGGAATTTCGAAAATTATTGATTTATTTAATAATTGAAATCTTTAGGATTCGAACACAAGATGTTTCTTCCAAAATGTTATCAGAAGAAAATTGACAGCTTCCCATAAATAATATCTCACTAGTAATAAAATTTCACCTGTGTATCATTTTTCTTTTAGTTTTTTGTAATCTTGATAATACTTAAAAAATATTTTTTATAAAGTCACGTAAAATTTTAGATTCTCCGTATTGCCACTGAAAGTGTAAACACATTTTATCATGTTTCTGAATCAACTTAATATTATATTTATGGAACTTTTAACTTGTTAAAGAATAATTTCAAATTATAAGTAGGTGTGAATTGATAAAAATATATAAAGGTTAAAGGAAAGCGTAAAAGTGAAAAACATATTTACAAGTTCATAATAATTTTTTCTACGTAATTTAAAAAAAAAATGAAAACAATATACTTTGCGACTTTGCATAGTTCGAAAACATTTTTTCTTATAATACAGACCAAAATCAGAATATTTTTAATTCAAATTGAAATCTCACAAATAACTTGAAAACAGTTCAATGTTAGGAAAATCACTGTTTTCATTATACCTTTCTATAATTGCATAGGGGAATTTATTTTTTTACAGTATATTCTAAATTATATTTTATTCTGTTTCAAATAATTACGATTTTCGTAAAGCCTAGTTCCTCAATCCTTTTTTCAACGAAATTTTGAAGGACACGAGCGATAACAGCTCTCAATAAGAATAAACGTCTTTCTTCTATGAATAGTACCTTGTATAATTTAAGTTGAATTTTTTACTACATATAAACCAAATATAATGCGTGAATCGGAATCTATATTTATCATTACTTAAAATAGAACATACTTAATTTCTTAATTGGATGCTTGTTTCTGAATACTGTGAACCCAGATAGCTTTAAGGTAACTAAATACATGCAATGAAACAAAATTTTGCTTTTGCAAATCTGAATATTTATTTGCTTACAAGAAGTGTTTCGTAAATAGTACAAATACAAGGTTTTTTCAATATGCATAATTATACATTAATGCGAAATGTATAAAATGCTAGAATGTATGAAGTACAAAATTCTGAGCGCTCGTTTCGTATCATTGACACGTACGGATATAACAGACTACCTATATGTATGAAATCTTACAAATGCATTGTATTCTTTTCTTTTTCTATAAACTCTTTCATAATTTCTTTAAATCTGATTACATTCTTACAAATGTATTTTCTTTTTACGTCATTCGATTAAACATTATAACACTTTTAGTGCAGTTTGCTCCCATATGAAAGAATAAATGAATGCAAGTAATAACAAATTCAAAAAAGTCATTTTTAAATAAGTCTTAGGCTGTCGATTAGTCACATCTCAAAAAATCTCTAGAGTGAGCCTAAATCTTACGGACTCCTGCCGATATTTTTTATGAAGTTCAACGCAATTCTCTCAAACCCGAGGACATGGTAATTTCCAGCAATTCCAAGGATTTCCAAACAGGCGCGGATCCAGAGAAGTGTCCTGGGGGGGGGGGGGG
>JAUMHM010086364.1:0-11004 GCA_032362435.1 Melikaiella ostensackeni
TTGGATACTAATGGCCCCACGTGAAGAGATTTTCTTAGTGGATTGTTATAATTATTCCCGTTATTATAATGACTTTGCGAAGCTCTTCACCTGGGTTGATTGCTAGAGAGATTGATCGAGCGACTAGTGTCGTAGCGACGTTATGAGACTGATTCAAAATCCATTCCTTTTCCTCCTAAACATCTCGTACCCAAATTTACCATACAAATGCCTTAATCCCCAGTAGTAAAACGAGACCAGAATCGAAGGAGTTAAGCTTACCCCGAAAGGGATTTGGCTTAATGGTATAATAATAAAAAAATAATAATAATAAAATTATATATATATATTTATTTATTATCTACCACTCCCATGCCTTTCCTAAATCCTGTGTGATTCGGTGGAATTATCTTTTTTTCTCTACTTTTTTCTCCAACCTCTATGATGCCATTGTCACATATATCTTATATAATGTCGGCATCAACGTCATCTTCCTATAATCTTTTCCACGCTTCATTCGGGATTGCATCAATACCTTTTCCTCATTCAATAACCCTCCTTCCCTTTTCTTCCATTGCGATATCCTCTTCTTTAACATTTTCCCTTCTCTCTTTCCCTGCTTCCCTTATTTTTTTCCTCTCCTCCCAAAACTTCTTCTCTAAAATACTTTTTTTATTCTAGCAATTCAATCTCCTGCTCAACTCTTCTCCTTTTTTCTTTTCTCTCTATTTACTACTTTCCATACCTCCTCCTCTGTGCTAGCCTCTTCTACCTCCTCCTTCTGCACTGCTCTTTCCGTTTCTCCATTCACTTAATTCGTTTCTCACTTCCTTTATTTCGCTCACATTCCTCATCCCAACTATCTCTTTTTCCCCCTTCTCTGACTTATTTCTTAAGTGTATTCTTTAATATTCTTTTTACTTTTCCTATCACTATTTCCATCTCATTTTCATTATCCTCTCCCGTTTTCACCAGTTTTATCTTTTCCCTAAATTCTTCTATTCCCTCTGCTGAACAATTACCTTTTCGCACTCTTTTTCTTTCTTATTTTCTATTACTGTCTTCTGTTGAACTCTCTTCCTCATCTCTACTGTCACTATTAGTGGGAGATAATCTGAGTCCACGTGCTCCCCTGACTCTACAGACTCCTCATGTTTTCCCTTGCCTCACCGTTAACAATAACATAGTCTATTACTGTTCCTCCCCCCTCCCGGTATGATTGTATTCTTCCCCCTCATCTCTCTCTATATTCCCGTTTAAGATAAGCCATTCTAAGTCTTCCGATCTATTCAGCAATTTCCTTCCCCCTACCACTCACTACTTTGTCTCTGAAATTCCACTCTGTCCCATCTGCTTCTCCTCTCCACTCTTTTTCTTCTTTCTCTTCTGTTCTTGCACTGAAGCCTCCCTCTCGCTATGATTTTTTCTCTTTGCCTCTTCTACCACCAGCCTGTATCCTTTCGTTAGCTTTTCCTTTACTCTCTCCCAGCTCCTCTTATATAGCCATGTCTCCATCATCACTGCGACTACCTTTTGCCACAAATTTTTCATGAACTCTCTATCCTTTCTTTCTAAGCGAGCTCTCATCCAGTATCTTATCCTCCATTTTTTCTTTCCTTCATTTCTTATCACTTTTTCGTTTCCACTATCTCTCATTTTCCTCCCTTTCATCTCTTTCTTACCTATTACCCCTTCTTCACATATTTCACTAAGTCTCCCCTCTCTCCCGTCCTAATCCGACTATGAAACTTCTATTTGTATTCTTCCATACTTATATTCAACTTATTATACTTAAGCCCCCAAATTTTCCACGTAGCTACACTCTTAAAATTTTTTTTAATTTTACCACACTTTTCCTCTACTTTTGTACACTGAAATTACATTCTCGGAATATTAATCTTCAATTACAATATATTTACAGTAAAATCTATATAGTAATAATTTTTAGAATTTAATTTTCAAATTTTATGATTTGCGAATCAAGTAATATTCATAATTAAACTATAATACGTAAATTTCTTTGCTAATGGTTTCAACTGAATCCATCATTAGTACCGCAATAATCAAATCAATAGGAAAGAAATAAAAAACTAACCCAGATGTTATGTTTCGTATCTGGGATTTTCATCTCTAGCTTAATTTTTAGGACTCGTAGCCCCGGACAGGAATCCTTATGGTTTCGGTCGGATGTCCACCCACCGTGTAAGAAAGGGCTAGTGAGGGGAAATGAGGGGGGTGAGGAGAGAGTGTGAGTGGAAATGAAGGGATGTAAGGGAAATGAGGGGTAATTAGGGGAAGTGAGGGGTGGGCGATGAGGGTAGTGAGGCCAAATGATGAAAAGTAAGGAGATATGAGGGGAAATGAGAAGTAAGGATAAATAAGACTACATCAGGAGTAATTAGGAGAAATGAGACGTAATGAGGGGAAGTGCGGGGTGTGTGATAAGGAGAAGTGAGGGGAAATTATGAGAAATGAGAATCAGTGAGAGAAAGTGAGGGAAAATGAAGAGAATGAAGGGGTGAGGTAGTTAGGGGAGGGGAGAGAAATGACGGAAAAAGTGGGTTTGTGAGGGGAGGGGCAAGCGCGAATCCACGGTGGGCGATAGGAGCGATCGCCCCCAGCAAAGGTTCTTGAATTGCAATTTTAACTCATGTTTTTGACTTGACTCTTCTTTTCCCTTTTTACTTATGCCATTAAAATATATATCAGAAACACATTGTATTTCATATTCTTATTTGTATAAAAAAGAATTTTTTTATCTTTTATTTTCGGCTATCACAAAGTAGCCCCTTCATAACTTTTCGAATCGCCCCCACCAAATTCAGTTTCCGGATCCGCCCTTGGGGAGGGGGGAGATTGCACGACTGTATTAATGGCTTAATAAACTACGGAACCTTTTTCTGTAGGTGCCTGCCGCCTACTTTTATCAATTTTTTAGAAAAAGCTTCACCGACACGTCATACTTCAATTCTGTTTGATATACTAGCAATCGCTTTGCAATTTTATCTTTTGATTTCAATCAAGTTGTAAAGATTAAGCAAAATCACAAGCAGTTATCATTTTCTCATATGTACGAGTACTAAAAATGTATAGTAAATCTTCTTAATGTTGTATAGGTAATTTACTATACGCATTCAGAGAAAAAAATGTCTTGAAACAAAAGCATCGTTCTCTTGCTTCTTTTGATTTGGACTGTGTACATGATTTTCTTTTTTACACGAAGAGAATTTTTTGTCTGCAAGTTAGAAAAAGTTTGTCGCAAGAGAATAATGTTTGTTGCAAAAAGATTCTGTTTCAGATAAATAAAACTACTCTTAATCTTAAATTTAAAAGAAAATTCCGTCTGTATCAAGAAACATCCTTTTGACACAATAGGTCGTTTCTCTGAGTGCTTGTATGCATATTGTTTCCATTGCATTTATAGTAAAATTCGCTATAGAAATTTCTAACAGTGTATCACTGTATAGATTCCTTTAATTGTGGTAGAATCAACTTGTTTCCTCTAGGTTAATGAAAATTCCTTTCCGAATTTACAATTCTACACAGATAGGGTACTAAAAAAAGGATTGAAATCAAGGTTGTGCAATCCTTATAAAAATCTATTGCTTAGACCTTAATTACGTTATATAAATGGAAACTTTTACACGTTTCTGTGTAAATCGAGAACAGTATAAATTATGAATTCATTGGATGATTGTTACGAAACGTCATAAACACAATTATTATCATAACAAGCAAACCTCCGGTGCAAAGCGGACGATGCGTGAAAAGGGTTCCAGGGACTCTAAATCAGCAGAGGCCATCCAGTATAAAAATGCATGGTATAAAACATCTAATCACATGCCCGCTGATCAATTAAAGACCTTGAATATTCGATGCTTGCAAGACAATTTAATTATTAATTTGTCTCCAATGAACATGTTCAGTTTCTGGAAGAACAATCCCGTTGAAATCTCACTAATTATCCTCAATTAACAAGTGGTAATCGTAAATTGTAGGTTGTTTACATTTTAGATTTTATGTGAGACGGAGATTAATTTAAATTAAAGTTATTATCAGAAGAAAAGGTGATTTTTCTTGAAAACTAAACTTATTACAAAGTAAACATTCTGAATAAACAGTTCTCGTATTTTAATTTTTGCATGCAATTAATATAACAGTCTAAAAAATTTATATTTTCCCTCTCCAAATTTCACATTTCGTTTCACGACTCAAATTATTACAACAACTTATGAGAACAAATAAATTTTGCGTCTACATAGGTTAGTTTTCGAAAGATGGGTTGTAAAAGTTTTTGAGGGATAAATCAGTGATATTCAAGGCACGGAAAAATAATAATTCACCACAGCTGTAAATTTGTTGATTTTTATATGCATAAAATATCTTTTATTTTTGGGCTATATGTAGTGCAGTGTGCTTCAACCAATTAATCGATTAATATCTAAATAATGATTAAAAAAAGGTTTAAAAATTTTGTTTTTAGCTTTTTATAAGTAACCTGGGTTACCAATTAATCGTTTGGTTAGAATTATTCATTATGATCTTTTTATCTGAATTTATTCGATTAACTGAAATTGTATTTGGTTCTTTTAACCATTTTTGATCGTAATTAATTTGTTGATCAGTTCATTAGTTGAAGTATACAGCACTAGTACAAAATTTAAATTTTTTCGAATTATCATTTGTCATAATTTTCATATTTCCGAATTACCATTTGACATAAGTCTTATTTTACCAAATTATAATTTGACGTAATTTTTATAATACCGAATTACTATTTAACATAATTTTTATTTTTCCGAAACACTATGTGACATAATTTGTACCCTTCCGAATAAGCACGTAACCTAAAATTCATTTAAATGAAACGCCATCTGGCATAATCCTCATGACATCGAAACTGCATGTAACATAAATTTTATTATTCCTAAAATGGCGTCCGGAATTCTTATTGGACGAGTCGAATTTCGCGGCATTATTCAACCAATTAGAATGCCGGGCGCCATTTCAGGAAGAATGAAATTTATGTTGCATTCAGTTTCGATGACATGAGGATTATAACAGATGGCATTTCATTTGAATGAATTTTAGGTTATGTGCTTATTCGGAAGAATGAAAATTATCTCACATAGCGTTGCGAACAAATAAAAATTATGTTAAATAGTAATCCGGTATTATAAAAATTACGTGAAATTATAATTCGGTAAAATACAAATTATGGGAAATGATATTTCGAAAAAATAAAATTCATGACAAATGGTAGTTCGGAAGAAGAGAAATCATGTTAAGGACCTTGGATAAAGGGGACATAGAAATTTTTTTGGTTGCCCCCAATTATGAACACGGCCCTGACAACATATTTATTTTCGGAGGTAGATTGTAGGATAAATAGACAAAACTCACCAAATATTCGAGGTCTGATGAAATCCTAGAATCTATATAACGTAAAATAAATCACGTTTTTTATGAGATAATGAATATTTTGATAGAAAATATCCATTTTCTGAAACGTTGAAAAAAACACCGATCAGACAAATCCCGAGAAAGAGATGGCGAGTGTCAAACACACTTGACTTCAGTTATATTTTACAGACTCAGTATCGACACTAAATAGAAAAAACGCTCTTTATATCATCCTTCCATAAACTAAACTTCACAATTATGAAGTGAATTTCGCGATTCAATGCGAAACAAAAGTGAAAAATACTTCTAAATTTTTTGAGAACTAGGCGACGGAAGATGACAGATAAAGAAGCAAGAGAAATCGATCTAGCAGCGCGTTTACAAGGCGATAGTGGCCACTTTTTGTACTTAAATGATAAGATCGCAGATTACCCAGAAAATCGCGATCGGTAATTTATCTTTTTCCTCAAAACTAATTATCGAAATATATAAATAAAAACTAACAATTTTTGTTATAAATATGCATCCTGAAATTATTTTTTGAAAAAATACACAGACAAAATACTATTCATGAAGTTACTTGCTGAGTTCACAAGTAATTTATAAATGCATAAATTTACTAAGTTGAGACAATTATTTATTGCTAACTTCACAAGTCA
The DNA here is from genome assembly GCA_032362435.1 of Melikaiella ostensackeni. Taxonomy (NCBI): domain Eukaryota; kingdom Metazoa; phylum Arthropoda; class Insecta; order Hymenoptera; family Cynipidae; genus Melikaiella; species Melikaiella ostensackeni. Next base: position 6,042 of record JAUMHM010086364.1, read on the forward strand.
CTTTCCTTCAAAATAAATAAATTTACCAACATTGTAAAATTATTTATTTATAAATACATAAGTCTTTGTTCTTCATGAATAAATAAATAAATGAATTTAGCAAATTTGCGAAATTATTAATTTCTAAATTTACAAGCCCACTCCTATAAACAAATAAATTTTTTAAGTTGTCAAATTATTTATTGCTATCTTCACAATTCAATCTTCTTTAAAAATAAGTAAATAAATTTACTAACTTAACGAAATCATTTATTTCGAAATTCACAAGTCCATTTCTTATGAACAAATAAATTTCCTTTGTTGGCAAATTATTTATTGCTAACTCCACAAGTCACTTTCGTTTTATAAATAAATAAACCTACCAACCGTGTGAAAATTTCTATTTATAAATTCACAAGTCTCTGTCCTTTATGAATAAATGAATGAATAAATAAATTTACCAACTTTGCGAAATTATTTATTCCCGAATCCACAAGTCTTTTTCTTGTAAATAAATTGAAAAATCAGTTAGTTATGAATAGTTGTCTAAACTTAGTAGATTTATGAATTTATAAATGACTCGTGAACTTAGTAAATAACTTTATAAATAGTGTTTTATCTTTGTATTTCTGCAAAAAATAATTTCAGGATGCATCTTTATAACGAAAATTGTGAGTACTTATTTATATATTCCGATAATTAGTTTTGAGGAAAAAGATAAATTACCGACCGCGATTCTCAGGGTAATCTGCGATTTTATCATTTTAGTACAAAAAGTGGCCACTGCCACCTTGTAAATGCGCTGATAGATCCGTTTCTCCTGCTTCTTCATCTGTCATCGTCCGTCGCGTGGTTCTCAAGAAATTTGGAAGTATTTTTCACTTTTTTTTCGTCTTGAATCGCGAAATTCGTTTCATAATTGTGAAGTTTAGTTTGTGGAACGATGCTATACAGAGCGTTTTTTTTATTCAGTGTCGTTGTTGTGTGTAAAATGTGACTGAAGTCAAGTGTGTTTGACACTCACCATCTCTTTCTCGGGATTTGTCTGCTAGGGGTTGATTTCAGCGTTTCAGAAAATGAATATTTTCTATGAAAATATTCATTTTCTCATAAAAAACGCGATGTATTTTACGTTATATGGATTGCAGGATTTGATCAGACCCCGAATAGTTGGTGCGTTTTGTCTATTTTTCTACAATCTACTTGCGACAATAAATATGGAGTCAGGGGCGTGTTCATAATTGAAGACAACCAAAAAAATTCTAAGTCCCCTTTATCCAACGTCTTTAATTAGTAATCCGATATAATAAAAATTAGGTCAAATTATAATTTGGTAAAATGAAAATTATGTCCAAAGGTAATCCGGAAAAATAAAAATTGGCTCAAAAATTAATTCGGAAAAATGAAAATTAGCTAAATTGGCCATTACGATAAATGAAAATTATAGAAAATTGCTATTCGGTTAAATTTATTTAGGTTAAATAAATATTAGGGAAAATAGAATTTGGGGAACATTCACGCGCCTCCAGAATATGCACTGAATACATGTAGTTTGTAACAAGTAAATATCTGTTTGCAACCGATTCGCAAAGAGGGAGGAGTAAGGAGGGCGATGGAAGTCAGGTACTTAATATAAGCAGACCAAGGCTCAGCATCCGCAGTCAGACAGTGTCCGCAATCATATCATAATCGGTAGGTCCGTTTCACTTTTTAAGACCCATTATCGCTTTTTGGATTATGTCTCCAAATCGCAAAGCTCCATATTATAATAGCTAAACAAACCAGTTCGCAGTGAAAAATTGTTTCTTATTATAAAAAAACCTGAATTAGGCGCCTAATGAATAATCCTTTTATTACAATAAACAAGATTTTTAAAAAGTGTCATCCATCTATGGCTTTCTGCGATCAGATTTATCAGTCATATCATTTTTTTAGAACCATTATCACTTTTGGGATTGCATCTATAAACCGCGAAACTCCATATTTTTAATTTATAATATCTAAAAATCCAATTCGCAGTGAATAATAATAACTCATTAAGAAAAAGACCTGGATTAAACACCTAATAGATAATCCTTTTTTACAGTCAACAAAAGTTTAAAAAATCACATACATCTGTGGCTTTTCTCGATCATCCATTATCAGGTTTGGGATTGTGTCTCGAAGCCGCAAAGCTCCATATTATAATTTATGATATTTAAAAAACCAATTTGCAGTAAATAATTGTTACTCATTACAAAAACACTTGAAATTAGACGCCTAATAGATAATCCTTTTATTACAATAAACAAAATTTATGAAAATCTTATCCATCTTTGGCTTTTCACGATCAGATTTATCAATGATATCATTTTTTTAGACTCATTATCACTTTTGGGAGTGTTATTATGTTAAACACCTGGATTAGATGCTTAATAGATAATTCCTTTTTTACAATAAACAAAATTTATGAAAATCTTATCGATCTATGGGTTTTCGCGATCAGATTTATCAATTATATCATTTTTTTCAGACTCATTATCAATTTTGGGAGTGTCTCTCCAAACATCAAATATCTATATTATAATTTACAATATCTGAAAATTAATTTCACAGTAAAGATTTATTATTGATTATGTTAAACACCTGGATTAGATGCCTAATAGATCATTCCTTTTTTACAATATAGTAAGCAAAATTTTTGAAAATCTTATCGATCTATGGGTTTTTGCGATCAGATTTATCAATTATATCATTTTTTTAGACTCATTATCAATTTTGGGAGTGTCTCTCCAAACATCAAATATCTATATTATAATTTACAATATCTAATAATTAATCTCACAGTTAAGATTTATAATTTATTATGTTAAATACCTGGATTGAATGCCTTATAGATAATTCCTTTTTGACAATAAACAAAATTTTTGAAAATCTTATCGTTCTATGGCTTTTCGCGATCAGATTCATCAATTACCATATATCATTTTTTCACGCCCATTATCAGTTTTAAGATTGTCTGCAAATCACAAAACTCCATATTATAATTTATAATATTTAAAAAACAAATTAGCAGTGAACAATTGTTACTCATCACAAAAAAACCTTGAATGTGACGCCTAATAGATAATCCTTTAATTACAATAAACAAAATTTTTAATCTTATCCATCTCTGGTTTTTCGCGATCAAATTCATCAATCATGGCATTTTTTTAGACCCATCATCAGTTTTGGGATTGTGTTTCCAAACTGCAAAGCTCCATATTATAATTCATATTATCTAAACATTCATTTCGCAGTGAATATTTATTACTCATTATAAAAAGAGATGGATTGGATGCCTGATAGATAATCCTTTTATTATAATAAACAAAAATTTTTAAATCTCATCCACCTATGGCTTTTCGCGATCAGATTTGTCAATCATAGCATTTTTTACCCAGTATCAGTTTTGGGATCATGCTGCACACCGCAAAGCTCCATATTATAATTTATAATATCTAAAAAGCAATTCGCAGTAAATAATTATTACACTTTAGAGAGAGGCCTGGATTAGACACCTAATAGGTACTCTACTCTCTTTTTTTACCCTAAACAAAATTTTAAAACTTCTCATCAATCCATGGCTTTTCGTCATCATATTTATAGTTTCGCGATCAAGAGAGATCAATTCTTTTAAAATAATTATAGTAGTTGATAAGGGACACTTTATTAACTTTAGTATACTCATATCAGTTTAAAATCATACAGTTTACAAGTGTCGATAAAGTATCAGAATGCGGTGTAATTTGCAATAAAGTTTTTCTACTCTCTCTCCAAGTTTGTTGTCACCTTCTATGAACGTGTCTCTTCTAGCGTTGCGTAATATACGAATTACTAAAATTCAAATTTTACCAGGAAAATATAACAACTTCAAAACATTTGTTACAAAAAAACGACATTAATGTAACTAAAAAAATGAATAAAATTTTAATATTTTGTATCCGTTAGAATAAAATTTTATTAAAAATTTTAATTTTTGCGGGAATTTTCTAATTTCAGCAACTTTCTAATTTCGGGACTTTGAAATTTCGGCATTTTGAAAATTCATCTTTTAAAATTTCGTTAATTATACTATTGCGGAAATATAATATTGTCGATGATTTGAAATTGCTGAATTTTTCTAGTTTCGTTATTTTTCACTTTCAGAATATTTCAATTTCGTTAATAGATTAGTTTTATTTATCTTCCGTAATTGGAAATTTTGGAAAATATTATTTTTCGGAAATTATCTATTTTGATAATTATATTTACGGTATTTTTTAACATAATATATACAGATAAATATTTAAAAAGACGATAAAAATTTATCTTGATGATTTACGATTGGTCCTATAATGAGATGTTCAACGGCAATTTGATTTGACTTTTTAAAAGCACAAATTCTACTATTTGACTTCTTTTCTTACCTCACGTCGTTTGGCCCAAAATGAAAATTAAAATATCCCAATACCATTTACTACACTCAGAAAACAAATTATGCCTCTTACCAAAAAATATTCAGGAAAAATCTCACAGGTCTTCGTAAAAGCAACAATTTTGATATCTTAACTTTTTTTTGTATCTCGCATCATTTAGCTCAAAATTTGAATTTTCGATTATTCAAGAGAATTAAAAAAATTGTTATGATAATGTTGTACGGCTTTCAAAAAGCGACGTTTTTCTTATGGTCACTTTTTTTCATATCGCGCATTGTTTGGCTTAAAATTATCATTTTCGTTTTTGTTTTTCAATTTTGTGAATGCTATAACTCTGATAATTTTCTTTTTATCGACAAAAGTCATGAGGATAAATTGTTTGAATTTCCCAGTACTGCAAATAGCCATACATATAATTCCTTAATCTTAAAAAAATGGTCTCAAAAATTTTGAAAATGCTCTAGCTTTTTGAATTTTCATCCAAAATGGCTGGCTAACGAACTTGACCTTCAGTTTTCGACACTAAAAAAGTGTACCAAAGGCCAATC
>JAUMHM010086365.1:0-11003 GCA_032362435.1 Melikaiella ostensackeni
AGATTCGTAGTTTTTCACACGATTGAAACCCGAAACACCTCCTTTCATCATAATGAATCATCGTGAAAGCATTAAATATATTATTAATGTATATATTGTCTAGAGTGCTTCTTTTTTCCTGGAATTCTGCTTGCCTTCGTGGTAATATCCCCTTCCCTTCTGCCTCTTTGTTTTGTCTTTCCGCTAACACCATTGTGTACACTTTATAAGCCGTATTCAAAAATGTAATACACCTCTAATTTTATACTTTACCTTTTTTTGCCCTTTTAATATATTGGTGTTATCAGGCCCTCTTTCCACTCTCCTGGGAACCTTTCCTCCTTCTAATATCTTTTAACAACTCCTCTCAATTTCTTTCTGGCTTTCCGACGACTGTAAAACCACGTTTCATTGCTAAGACCATCGCTTCCTCCCGCTTTTTTCTTTCTTTAATTTTTTTATTTGTGCTTCTATCTCCTCGTCCTCCAGCTCTATATCCTCCTCGCCCCTCTCTATTATCTCCCTCTGCAAATTTTTCGTTTTTATATTATCTAACCCTTGAAACATTTTTTTTTTAAATATCCTCTCCATTCTTTCATTTTCATATGGCCACTTATGCTTTCTTTTTTCTTCCTCATTTTATTGATAAATTTCTATGCTTCCCCTGCATTTTAATACTATTAATTTCCTCTTCTATTTCTTTTTATTTCCTTTTTTCCTTTCTCTTTCATAATTCGCTATGTGTTTCTGGTTCTCTTACCGGTTTTTGTTCCCCTTTTCTTTCTCATTCTCTTCCTTCCTTGACTAATTTCCTAAATCATCTTTTTCCCCCTTGTTCATCGGCAATCTCATCATCGTGTTTAAATCTCTCATTAGGATAATATTATTGTTATTAGGGGCATACGTAAAATTATCTGATTCCAATTTCTTGTTATAACCAGAATTAGGGGAACTAGCATGTAAATCACCCCCAGTAGCAATAGTTCTACGCCGAACGAGACTTCCAGGAATAAATAGTCCGCAGTCAGGTAATTTTCCTGCGTTCTCGAGCCAACCAAGTAACCTGAAAAACTTACATGTAGATGAAGGCATATCCCACCTCCCCTTCTCTCTTTTCTGTCCTGATAAAGCAACAAATAATTCTCAATCGCGACGGCACTGGAAGGGGTATCTAGTTTCAGGCACATCTCCAGGAGGTCAATGCTACGATAATCACGGGATCTAGAAAAATTCTTGAATTCAAGAAGATGGATCTGGAGAGACAAAGCATTGACGTCGCAAATTTTTATCGTGTCCGTGTGTATGAGAGAGAGAAGTGATTGACGAGTGACAGATTTTCGCTCTTTGCTCTTTCCGTGGACATTCCTGAAGTGAAGGCAGCTGCAAAGTCTTTTATTAAAAGTGGGTTGACAGAATTCTTCGTTGACAGAATGAAAAAACTTGTGACACATCGGCAAAAATGTAATAGCCGAAATACAGCCCGTAAACGGGAAAACGTATCCAAACAGGTTCTTGGATCCCAGTTCTTATGTCGCGAAAACAATAGTAGAAAATCGTATCGTACACTCGAGGCCCTGAAATCGTGGTCCTTGACATTGAGAAAGGGGCGATGTTCGTTACCGAATTTTCGGCTCCAGCCGACATGAACATCAGAACCAAGAAAAAAAAGGAGGAGAGGTACAGAGATCTAATAAGTTAGTTGTGACAGTTGTATCTAGAGTATCCTGTTTAAATAATAGTGCTGATCACAGAGGGCTGCGAGAGGGTGATGGGGGAGGGGAGGGTGAGGGAGGGAGGGAGAGGAATATTTCTTAACGTAGGAAAAACAGTTTTTAAGAAACTAGGTTCTTTGCTTCTAAGGAATGATTTTTCCGACTTGAATTTTATTTTTATATCAATTTGATTTAAACATAATAAAACTAATTAATATAGATCCTATTAATCTAAAACAAATGATTATACATTTATTGCAACGAAATATTTCTTTGTAATGAAGAAATAAAAAACCAAAGAAATGATTTATTTTAAAGAAAACCAAAGAAACGCATTTCCTTGGATCCCGGGACAGCAAACATGTGAGTGGCACACACTTTATTCTTTGCTGACAGTTTGGATGACCTCGGGAATGCCAGCAAGCCGTCCTCGCTTCGAATGAATTTCGGCGCACACTTGTCTAATCCAAATTCCAGTCCAATTTCTTTTGTGTAACCCTCAACGACCTAAAGAGCAAGCCGTAGTTGCGCTTTGTTGGAAGCGTGGATCTTAAGGTCATCTATGTAAAACACATGAGCCCAGAAATTTTTTTGCCCTCAAAGACACCCCTTTGGAAGAGGCAGGCTGAATTGAAAAAATAAGATTCTGTAGTCCATCCAGGCCATCAAGAGGTTGCGCTTGCAGAATGCAGCATCGTTGCATTAACAGGTTCTCCTTACAACCTGCTACGCCTTTTTTGACCCGCGTTATTTGTACATCTTTTGCCATGCGTGTTCAGACAACCTATCCACTTGTATTTCTTCAGGTTAGACAAGTCGTCTTTCTTCTGAAGGAGCACAGTGCGTTCTTCCGCTAGCCACTCCAGAATGGACATGTCTGATCTCACATATTAGGCGAAAATTCGAGCCAGATGCTCGTAAGTAGAAGAAAAGTTCTTCCACCAGGAGTTCTTAACACCATCTGGTCCGGTCGCCAGATGTTATGTAATCAGACACTGGATACGGGATGCGTACGCAAGTTGATACATGCGCCTTTTGGCCTTATGATCTACAGTTGGCGTATACCTTGGGTTCTCATCAGCCAAAGATCTTCCTGCATCATACATTGTACATTTGATATTAAAGAGGTAAGACTCTTCGGAGAAGTCTTCACGAAGGACGTCATCTACTTCAGCAAGGTCTCGGGGCTTAGGAGAAACCTGGATTTTAATATTCCTCCTTATCTTGTTGTATGGTGTATATTGCAGCTCGTCCTAGTGGCGCTGCTCTGCACTCGCGGCTTGTTCTTCTGGCTGCGGTTGAGCAGGCGCTTCGCATACATAACCCGTTCGCATGAGGTCTTCAGCACCTTTTCGCAACAGTTTTTGCGAAAAGTGCGATAGCTCTGGGTGTTCCTCGTACTACAAGGCATGCAATCGTGCTATGTTATCTTTACGGTCGGGCTAAACACTGATGTCGTAGCACTCAATCAAATTATCCCTCAGTCGATCCATTCATACAAATCTTCCAAGTTGTCGACAGTCCGTCCTATTATTTCCATTGTGATTAGCTCCCCCAACTCTAGACAAATTGACATTACCGTTCCACATACTTTTGGGAGCTCTGCACATTCGCTGGTTTTTAAACGCGCTATCAAAATTAGATCTCACTGTCATTCCGGAAGTAAGTCGGGAAAGACTTGGTACGCCCTCGCAGAGCACGGCATGTGAGGCTAAGGCTGCTTACACTGTAAAATCACCCGTTATCCCAGGAGGATACATATAACTTCTATGGTACATTGTTACTTATGATATAACGATTTGTGAAGAAGCCTTATTTAAATAAAGGCTGTGTTGGTAAGTTTTCGAAAAAATATGAAAGATACTTGACCAATAAATTTTTTTTTCGTGTAAACACTATATTTTTATATTTCATCTGTAAAAATGTAGGTTACATAAATTTGGTACATCGGTTGCATCCATATAAGAAATTTTTTTTTAATCTAAAAATTAAAAATGTCAACGTAAGTGTTCAGTTATTTTATTCTATGTAATTTCAACGGCGCAAATTTCCAATACATGACTGACGATTTTTTATCACGGTTGTTACAGCGACTGTTCGAGTGACTCTACATAGGCGAGGCGACGGTAATCCCCCATACACAAATCAAGCTAGGTGCCACACTGAATCAACTTAGTGGCACTACTCTTTTAGTAGCTACATTTCTATTATAACAATTTAAATTGTAGAAATCTTATAATAAAAAATATTTCTTAACATATACTTCAGTATTGTATGATGATAAACATGAAAATAAATGAAGAATGCGCCAAGTTAAATGTTCAAATAATTTTTACTACCTACACTTATTTCGTATAAATGGGGTTTGTAAAATGGGTATATCTTTTGTATGGATTATGCAAACAATTTTCCACATCTGAAAGTAGATGGTCGTATTCACACCTCTACATGCAGAGAAGGAGAGGGATCTCACTAGCATGCTAATAAAAATACGAACATTCTATCAATGAAAAATAGATATGTATATTAAACAATTATATTTTTTAGTCACGCCGTTGCAAATTGTCTCCATGCAGCAGCAGATTAAGAAGATTAACGAAACCAATCACGACTTCACAGTTTTGGCTTAGCAAAATTGAAACTAGTAAAATTCGAGATTAGACGTTTTCACCTTGCTACGGTCATTCTACAGAAAATTTAGATAAATTATTGTGTTTATTAATCCGTGAATTCCGTAAACATAAAGTAAACAGAAAGTATCATGAAGGCGTTCACTTTTTCACATGAAAATCTGGTTGTCTTACCGTACAAAAACAATCTCACTGCAGCGTTAAAACGGGTTTGACGTTCGCCCTCGTAGTTGAAAGATTTTAACTCAAAAAAAGTGCGTAGCACCTAACAAAAGACGAATCCGCACAGCAGCTAAACTTTCATACCATAGTATCGTACAACGCGTACGTGCCAGTTTGCCTTGCTACGTGACTTTATCCGAAGCTCATCCGACCAGAAGTGTCGGTCTCGCCTCTCCTGTTCTCGACGGTCTCAGATACATGCACCGTGAGCCAATTTAAGGATTCCGCATATCTTAAATGCGGATTTTCTTAGCGCGAGGCTACCACATGTCAGGGCCCGGTGGAAACCATATCGGGGCTATCGCCTCGGCGCCCAATAGATGTCGGCACCACCACTATTCCACGGCATATCGTAGCTGTTGGAATTTCGAAGGCGGGAATCTCATCCGGACTTTGCCCACGATGCGAAACAGCTTGTTGCACCCACGACTGCTTGGCTGCGTGGACTAGGGTATGGCCGATGCTCTGTCCTGGTTGAGAAGGTGCTGCTATCGCCAGGAACCTCCAAGCCTTTTTCCCTCCATACTGCCAGATTGGACTCATCTTCACTGAAGTTAAAATAAAAAGCCAAACTAAAAAAATCAGTCTACCCTAAACTCTTTATCCGCCCCAGGAAAATTTTACATTTTTACTCCTGTTTTTTCGAAGCAAAATACCAAATACAAAGATATTACATAACAGACAAAATAAAATTCTTAAATCTAACAAACTTCTGTCCGGATCTCGCTCTCGCGGGGTCCTCCACGAAGAGTAGAGGAGTTGATTACAAACAAGTAAAACGACTAACATAACCATGTATTATGCAGTGCGCTACAGAACGCAGTGCGCAGTGCAGAGCGCAGTGCAGGACGCTACCACGCGTTTCTCTCCTTCAGTAAACTGTGTGAGAACTGCGCCAAGACAGTAACTACTTGCATCTGTCTCTAAGACCAACGAAACATCAAAATCAGGGCAGGGTAAGATTGGGATTGTCGTTAACGCTTGTTTAATCACCGCACATGCTGCCCTCTGTTTGTCAGCCCAGTCTCAACTCAACTCCACCTCCCCTAGCGGATGCCCGAGGAAATACAAACGACCTTCCAGTACCTTCCAACAGTGATATTTTGCAGGAAACTTCAAAACATTCTTTACTCGATGACGATACCACGAGTCCTCAACTTCCTTCAGTCGCACACATGTTTACAACTCCTTCATCCTCGTACTTGCGTGAAAGCGCATTCTGTACGTGGTACACCGCACCTCTTTAATGAATATATCGAACCAATATTCCAGGAGTTCTGGCGACCAACGAGCTAATCTGCCCGTGGGATTATGAATGTTATGAAGTCACCGCAGGCTTCTGCGATCCGTAAAATGAATGTAAAGTGAAATCTCTCTAAATAATGTCCGAATTTCCGAATCGAACAAACCACGGCCAAACACTCCTGTTCTGTCGTTGACAGAATTCAGTAATCTGTGTGAGAACTGCGCCAAGACAGTAACTACTTGCATCTGTCTCTAAGACCAACGGAACATCAAAATCAGGGCAGGCTAAGATTGGAATTGTCGTTAACGCTTGTTTAATCACCGCAAATACTGCCTCCTGTTTGTCAGCTCAGTCTCAACCGCGATGCCGAACTAGCCATATCCAAAAATCTAGTCATGCGTAGCTTTTAATACCATGGATGACACTCGATTTCTTGCCGTCTTCGTTTCCCTTAGCCTTGCATTTCGGGCACTTTCTCTTCACAACTCCGTTGGCCCCGGAACTAAAGCAGAACTAACTTTTTTTCCTCCGCTCTCCTACTTGAATTGGTATTACCTTGATTCTGTGTTTCTAAATCTTTGATCTGGTACCTCATATCCGCAGCAATGCTAGATAATTGCTTAATGATTGCGCTATCTTTTTTATCCATATCGTTTCTCAACAGTGATTCTACTGATTTAATTCGCTTTTTCAGACCTTCGCTACCTGAATAATTTTCAGATTCGTTGGCAGTGATATTCGCCGCGAAATTTTGTTCCATTTCTTTTCGCTGCCCTTAATTGGTTTATTTTTATATGACCGATAAGCATATTCCAGAAGAAACGATTCTTTCGATCCTGTTGGTAACATGTCTTCTTCTGTCGCGGAAGATCGTTCATAATGTTGTGCTAAAGCCGCCAACTCGTTATATTGTTTTTCAAGAGAAATACGGCGAAGGTAAAGACAGCATAGACCTATCATGGATGTGAGGTGTCCAACGCTAGACTCCTCCAGACCTTGCTTACGAACAATGTTCTGCTCTTCCAAGCATTTATGGTAATTAATGTCACCAAACCTCGCGCAGAAATCATATTTGAATTATAACCATGATCTCCATTGATGTCTGTTGTGTCTAAATCAGACTAACTGGATCCCATCGAGGAAGAAGGGCATGGCCAGTAAAACTTTCTCCTGATTCAAGAAATCAATGGTTCTACCCTCTTTGACCCTATCCAAAAACGTTATAACACTTGTTTCGCCTTGACCCATACACTTCACATTCCATTGTCTCGCAGTCTGTGATAGACTTTTGCCTCCCCTACGGTACGGCTGATTTATTAGGCGGATATTAAGCGGCGGGTACCGTGAAAAATTCTGTCTGTAATTATCAGATCCTTCGTCGAAAAGGCCCTTCCTCTAATAGTGAGTTTGATTGCTTGGCTTGGTACCCAAGTTAGTGATATATTAACTTTGCTGGTACCGTGGAATAATCGGTCCGTATGTCTCTTTTCTTTGCGATTGAAAATTTTGTAGACCGGTATACGTTCCATTTCGCGTTTCATAGTTCAGCGCCGGCATATGTGGGCCCAGATATTCTACATAAGGATTGGGATTTTCAAATCCTATTGTATAATGATTTTGCGGATATACCGTGTTTGATAAATGGCCCGCCATGACCGGCGGAACTGCAGATGAAAGGTTCAGGTCAGTCTATGTGTAGTCGTACCCACAGGCTGACCGAGCGACATTTTGAACTGCTTGAGGTGTTCCAGGGTTTCGTACCCCTCCTCCAGCTTGTACACCGTCTGAGCATCCACAATCCGAAACAGCAGCTATGTTACCAAATGTCGTTGTGGAGTGGGGGCGTTACTCACGAAACGAAGTCGCACCTATCCATATTGCCCCTAATAGGTCGACATTTGTCTGAGCTAAGCGACTGTTTGCTGAATTCACTGTGTTTGCAATACTCATTATAGGCACAAACATATTTGCCTCTGAAAAATAAACTGAGCGTTGGACCTCTGACGGACACATATTATCTGTTGGGCGAACTTCGGCTTGAAAGTTAACGTTTCATTCAATTCGTCCCACAATACCGGTTGTTCGAATATTGCAAGCGGGTGACGTATTCGGCTAACAAAGTCAGCGCTTCTTGTATTTACTTGCGGAATTGAATTCACTGGACGTATCTTCATTGACCCTGTCCACCTATCTTTGTCTACAAACACTTCAAAGTACCGGATAACTCAAGCCACTACTACGTTCCGTAAACGCGTATTATTCACAAAATGAGCATTCAGTATCCCTTGAATTCTACCAGTGCTAGGAGTTATTAATCAATTGAAATCCTATCCCTTCTCTATGTTTAACAACTTTAAAGGAAAATTACAGTTAAAAAAAATTAAATTTGGTGCTATGAATTGTCTCGTTTACTTTATAATTACTAAAATTTCTTTTATACTTACGTTTGAATTTCAACTAGCTGGCAAAATCTTAGAAATAGAAAAACTTTGGGTTCTATTTACTTATTAATTGATTCTTCCTAAAGATGAATTTATTTTCAAAATAACCCCAAAAAATTTTTTCTTTGGATTAGGAAAAAATGAACTTTAATTTTTACCCAGAACTTTCAAAATTCAAGGTCAAACCACTGACAACTGTAATTTGATGATTTTTTAATTTTCTTGTGTTGAAGCTTCTTTGGCTCTAACGAATGAATTCTCATCACGTGTCTCGCGCTTCGCACTCGATTGAAGTATGTTCAAAACGCAAAATTTTTTACATTATGTGGAACTCTATCATATTAAATATATGTAATGTTAATTCATATACCTTGGTTACTTAACATTTTTTCGTATCTCGTATAGTTTTGGAGGAAAGTGGTATGTTTTCATTTTTAATAACATTCTTCACGATTAAAACAAAAACTGTGCGTCTTATAAAAAAATGATTAATAAAAAATTGGTAAATCTTTTTGAGATGAACGATTTTGTACATTAAGATTTCATCGTATCTTGCATAATTTGGCCGAAAATGGAATTTTATTAGTTAATAACATTTTTTATGAATAGCACCAGAAGCGGTGGTCAAAAATGTCTGGTTAATGAACTCAATCTTTCTTTTCAGGCCTTATAAAAGTGTGCCAACGCGCAATCTAATCAGATGATTCCTTCGAAAGTTATCGCGCTCACAGACGACGATGATAACGACAACGACGACGCCAACGACAGCAGACAGACACTAAAGTGAAATCCATTTTTTCTCAATTAGTGAGTCCGAAAACGTCGAGATTTGATGAAATACGCAAAAGTTAATTTTCACATAAAACCAATACCTTCTCATTGAGATGAGAATGTAAAAATTTAGATTCCCAATTCAATTAAGAAGAATTTAATTCGATTTTCAATTTGAAAGAAGAAAAAAATACTGAAAATTAATAGATGGCTTTCCTTTTCTGAATTTCAATTGCTTTTGTTCTAAATAATTGCTCGTCAAACGCAAAAAAAAATTCCGAATTCAGCCAGAGACCAAGAACTTACTTGCAAATGAAAAATTTAAAGTTTTCTTCTTATTTTAATGTTTGTATGGCCTATACGACCGAAAGGTGGTTCATCGCGTGAACTTTCATTTTCAAATAACATACCCATTCAAAATAACTCGACGTGTCGAATTTCACATGCAAAAAAGAACTTTATTTTGACATGTCTCTAAAAAAATTAATTAGAACTTTCGAAATAATATTCGGGAGGGTTCTATGAAGCATTCGCAAAAGTTACACTATTAAATGTGACCGCAAAACATCTCTTCGATCATACTTATATTTAAATGTTCCTTCGCCATACTTGACCCCATGAGTAGCTAGGAAAATGTACGGTCCGCTCCCTGCAGAGCCCCTCATGCGGCGATAAGGTCTCAGTGCTCTAGGAGACCGACTGATTTCCTGAAAACACAGTTTATAACACCACTCCTTGATGCCACGCAGCCTGTAGCACATTCGATGTTTTCACCGTGCGACGGTCTTTCTAAAGAAAAGTTGGATAAATTATAAGTATTAATTCGTGCACTTCGTAAGGTACGAGTTACGCCCATTCGATCTGGCCGTTTTACCGTACAAAAACTGTCTCACTGCAATCTTGCGAGAATTTCCAGAAAAAAACGCGAGATAGCTAAAAGTGTCGAGAGAATTCTTCCTAGAGCTCTTCGAGTGGAATAACATTGTTCTTCCCACTTTTTGTGTATCTCCTCTCGTTCTGGCAAAAAAGTGAATTTTCATTTTTCATTAAAAAAAAAACAACAAGATCTCACAGAAAATAAAGTTGAAATGTGTTGCGGATAAATTTTCGAATGGTTAAAAATTGAACGAAAACGACGTTGAACAAGATATCTGTAACTAACATGCTTGCCGTCCCGGTTCTACTCTATTTATTTAGAGTGCCCCATGGACGAGGCACGAGCTTACGGCCCTCGATATCGCCACACCTAAGATCATGCATATGCAGAAGAGCTTGCATATCAACTCGTCCGTTACGCGCTTATGCATCCGACGCCGTAAAGGCGGACGCGTACTTCTAAATATCCAGTGTCTTTGTGACCGAATTGTCTTGGGTACAACTCACATCGTGGCAAATGGAAGAGATCCTCTTCTGACAATGATCTGGAATCACGAGATAATTGGCAAAGGAGCGTTCCTCTATAAAGCCGCGGAGCAGGCGGCCGAGTGATGAGGTGAACAACTTCCTCGAACAGCTCCACGACAAGAAGATGCACAGAAATTTTCACAGAAATGTAAAAGATCAGTTCTTGTCGATAAAGATAACGTTTGCTTCCCTTAAATCATCCGGACTTGATTCAGGCACAGAGGTTTTTATTTTCGCGTGTCCGGACGGTGCCACTTCAACCTTCATATGTCGTGACCGCATCTTACGTGAAGAAGTTCCCAGCGACAGGTGTAGAGCGTGTCATGCACATTCTAAGCACCTATGGCACATACTATCCGGGTGTTTCACTCACGCGAGAACGACGTAGCGCCACAGGCACAATGCGGCCCTAAGAGTGCTTTATTACTATCTTTGTCGCTCTTATGGTGTTAACTGCGGCCCTGTCCTGCCCAAGGCTTCCAGAGATTGAGTCAATTGTCCAGAACGAGTTGTGCAAAATCTACTGGAATTTCGACTTCAGGCTAAACGTTGCACACTCGAGGCCTGACATCGTACTCCTTGACAAAGAGAAACGAAC
>JAUMHM010086366.1:0-11002 GCA_032362435.1 Melikaiella ostensackeni
CTATTCTTTTTTATGTGATACATCTCTTTGAAAACTCTACGTTTATAATTAGTTTCTGTTTCTAAAATCTTAACACCATCAAAATTTGAATGGTGATTCTCCTCGTGAGAATGTACTACAAGAGATGATGTTCTGCCATCATATTTAAAGTCATGTTTTGTCTTCGCGTTTGAATCTCTTTAGTATTAAAGGTTATCTCTTAAATTGAAACGTTTTCTGTACTCAGCAGCTACAATATTTTTCTGAATACTTTTGGATACTACAAAGCAACCGTGAAATAGAAAAAATGTAATCCCTTTTAATTAAGCACATTTCGCTTACTTTTATTTACTGTTTTACGAATAATAATGAGATGGAAAGCTTTTTAAAACACTGTATTGGTCATCTTACATTGTTAGGATAAATTTTCACACATAGCTGCGGTGAAAAAAAAAATTTCGAATTTTTTTTCATGTTTTTATATTTCTGTAATTGATAATACTTGAATAAATCGAATATTTTACGATAAAGAGACTTATTGTTGTGTACGATCCTACTAGATTTCGCAAATTTCATGCTTTTGTAGTGCATTCTAATGCGGGAAACGAAAATTGATTTTTTAATTTATTTGAGCTCACGTTTGGTAGCTCCGATCGGCTTTGAAAGGGATTGGAATCTTGACATTTACACTTCTTAATGAGGATTAAAAAATGGAGGACAGGAAAGGCATTCTCAGAAATTGAAAATTTGTAATACCTTTAAATGAAAGCCTTCTTACCGGGCATATATGTTACGTTATTTTGTTCTACTGCTTGGTTGGAATTCGATTGTGTAGTAATTTTTCTGAATCTACTTTTCATATATTTATCTGGAAGTCTTATTGGATATTTATTTTCCTTCAGTGTGTTCTTAACTATTAGCAAATTATTTTCCCAAAATCTAGGATCAGCCAGTTTAATTGCTCTATCCACCAAAGAGCTAATCACGCTAGTTTTGTATTTGAATTCACAGTAAGAATCAAAATGAAGGTATCTACCTGACCATGTGGGCTTTCCATACCAAACCACAACTTGTTTTTCTTTCTCCCTAATTATGGAGATATCCAAAAAAGTAATTTTCTTTTCATTTTCCCTTTCTATAGTAAATTGAATTCTGTTATTATAATTATTAAATTTGTTTCGTGAATCCAAAATTCTATCAACCGTAAAAAGGTCTCAAAGGTGTGTTAATTTCATGTACTTCAGGCAATCCACAAAATCTGGGTGCATGGTCTTTATTGTATTTTAAATGTTTTCCTGTTTTTTTTTATCAATATTATTAGATTTTTCTTCTTCAAAAATAATTTTATTTAACTCTCTAGCTATTTTATTAAATAATAATAAATAACTATAATTAATAAATGATATATATATATATATATATATATTAGATTTAATGCTTTCACGATGATTCATTATGATGAAAGGAGGTGTTTCGGGTTTCAATATATGTATAATAATTAAATAATTTATTAAATAATGATAAATAAATTTCGTTAAAAATAGTTCTGATTTTATAAATAATATAAAGAATATTGATAATATACCTCAAAGGCTATGAATTAGTGTCGCTTGATGTAACGTCACTGTTCACTAACATACCAACTAAATTGGTAGTAGCCAATTTGAAACTCAAATGGAATGAAATCAAGGAACACACTATTTTGGAAAGGAAGTTTTCATTAGACTTTTAGAATTTTGTTTAAATAATGCATATTTTGTACATAACGGTGAATATTATAAACAAATACACAGGGTTCCAATGGGATCACCAATCTCAGTAGCTGTAACTGACCTAGTTATGGAAAACATGGAAAATAAAATATTAAAAACACTGCCTTATGAACTTAAATTTTTTACAGATATGTAGATGATGTTATAAAATGTGTTTCGGTTGATAAAATGTTGAATTTACTAAACAAATTGAATAATTATAATAATAGAATTCAATTCACTATAGAAAGGGAAAATGAAAAGGAAAACAGTTCTTAGGAAATTTACATAATTAGGGAGAAAGGAGTACTAGTTGTGGATTGGTATAGAAAGCCCACATGGTCACGTAGATATCCTCATTTTGATTCTTACTGTGATTTCAAATGCAAAACCAGCGTGATTAACTCTTTGGTAGATAGAGCAATTACACTGGCTGATCCTAGATTTTGGAAAAAAAATTTTGCTAATAGTAAAGAACACACTCATAGAAAATAAATATTCAATAAGACTTATAGATAAATGTATAAAAAGTAGATTCGAGAAAATTACTAAACAATTGAATTCAAACAAATCAATAGAGCAAAATAACATAACATATATGGTTATACCGTATATTGAGCATTTTAAATAGACTTTAATTAGAGCTTGTAAGAATGCTAATTTACAATTGGTTTTTATTTCAAACAAAGACAACTTCAAATGTTCTAATACAGGAAAGGACATACTTAAAAAAGGACAGCAATCTTGCGTAGTTTATGGAGTGGACTGTGATGGTTGCAGGGGTATTTACTTTGGACAAATGGACTTCCTTATAGAATATACTAATTACAAATGTTAATATTTATATTTTTAACATCTATTTTGGGATATGTTTTATTAATACATTACATTATTACACTGCAATTATACATTAAACAATCATTTTATACAGATATGGACATCCTATTCGTTATATTGAAACTTGGCTTTTTACATGTGACGTCACACTAATGATTAAATCTTGCTTTTATATGTAACCTGACTAAGTCGGGGAGAGCGCATTTTAATTTTACGTACTTTGGTAAATTAAGATGACATTGTAACTGTGGTCTCGGAGGTAGATGTATCACGTTGGTCCACAAAATATTTGTAATTTCATACATAACTGGAACCATGGGTACATTCAAATCTGAAAATCAAAATGTAATGCTGCTTCATTGTACGCTCGCATAATAATTTGAGTTTTTTAAAGATGACCGGATCATGTGTAATGGAATGTATGTGATGAGCTTGTCTCATGTCAACACTCTTAATGTTTGTAACTTCCTGAAGATCTGATAGTAAGATTGAACCACCTGGGAAAAACCACAACATCTATGCATATGTCAAAAGATCAAACTTATCATCCATTTTAAGAAAATTCCAAAGGATTTTACCCGTATTATCTGTCAAATTGCCGCACTGTATCGCTGCTCCTAATTGATCTCGAATATTCCCCAGCTGATTTATAAATAAGATCATGTTTACGTTTACAGGTTTCTAGGGAACTTCCATTTTTTTCTTTTCAATTTCAGTCATTATTTTCATATAGATTGTTACTGAAAATGTACTAATTTCAAAAAATGCACATTTTCCGTTCTAAAAAATATTTCTCAGAATTAAATTTAATTCTTCAATATTTTTTTTCAACGGTTTAAAAGTCTTTGAATGCATTAAATACGCAAACGATCAATTGTATATAATTTGAAGAAAATTTCTACTTATAAAAGTAATAAAAGTGTATACCTTATTTGTGACATTCTTTCATAAGTTGGGGATATTCAACTTAACTAAAATTTGGATATTTCACTTAAATCCCAGGATATCCTCAGAACATCAATAGGTTATCGGAATTTATAACATATAGGATATATCATAGGATATCGATGGGTTATCCTCGGATGATTATATGGGATCTCTCACAAATATCCCATGCTGTTAGGGATAATTGACCTAGGGTTTGCTTTGCATTCCAATGGAAATACCTGAAAGGAATTTCACCGCAGAATAATAGAAATAAAGTTATTAAGATTTTCGCTTTAAAAAATCATTTTTTTTAAATTTCGGAAAGCATTGATCTTATCAAAATAGATATGTGTCATTCCATAAGAAAAGGTACCACTGCGTCGATCGGAGTTGAGATATTTGCGTTTTTGTGAACAAAGGTTTCCAGTATCTATTTTGCGGTGTCGATGGGAAATCATACTTCAAGCTACGCTCTATCCGGTGACAATAACCTTGTGTCCCGAAAGTGACTAGAAGTGTGTAAGTTTCATGTTTCGAGAAAAAATATAATACCTGCGCTTATAGCATTCGCCAACTCCAAATCCGTTTCTCTCAAAAAGCAGGTTTTCAAAAATCCAACTTCAAGAGCGCCCTGGCAACTCATTCGTTAATATAGACAGTTCGTCCTAGGCCTAAAATATCATGAACACTTACATTATATTATAGGCTTTTTGCACCTCATGAAAATGATGTTAAACGGCAGCCGCTTGCCACTCGAGGAAATGAGTGTTTATCAATTTATTTTCGCGGTTATATAAATATAATTTTCATAAGATTCTTGATAAATTTGAAAAGATTTTTGAAGATTTCAGATAATTCGAAGAAGGATTCTTCTGAATATTATTATCATTATTATTATTATTATAAAAATTATATAAAAATTATATCTCAGACTTAAGATGGTTACAGTCCAATATGTCGAAGGCACTTTTTTTTTGAGTTGGATATTTGTACCAAATTGAATATATTGCACGGGGCTATCCCGGTTTATATCATCAGTCACGGACGCATTTTTGTAATGCAATCAAGTGATATGATGAGAGTGATATGCATAATTAGACATATTGGGTAGTCTGGTATAATTTTTAACCCACCATCCACGGGCTGGGTTGCAGCCAAGTGCATAATGGGGGGACCTACAGCTTAAGGTGGAATCAATTATTATTATTATTATTATTATTATTATTATTATTAGAGTTGAGATCGAAAGAGCCCCTGACGCTTGGGTAATCCTTGAAGCAATTCGACCCCACCAACTTTAAGGTTTGCACCTTCCCAGGGACTTGTCTCAGCCACTGTATTTTGCAGCCAAGCCTTAGCCCCTTGGCCGGCTGCGACAAATATGAAGACCCCTTTATACAGAAGGAGGTCTCGAATTTTGGCTATTGTTTTGGGGACACTCTCTCAAGCGCCCTCCATGTAACCTCCCTGAAGAGCTCGAACTGCTCCGCAGTGAACATCGAGTTCGGGTAGCTCCACCACCACCGTCGTCTGGGGGTTAGTCCTCTGGCCAGCTGTCAGTCCAGCCTCCGACGGCTCCCTGTTCACCGGCCTGCTGCGCTTGCTTCCTCAGTTTTCCTTTCAGAGAACCGTTGATGCCTTTCTCTTTATTTGGGAACTCATTGAACGCTCCCGTCTCCATAGCCTCATTCAGGGGACCGTCTATCCCTCAGCTCCGAAGAGAGCTGGGGACACAAACGCCGCCTGAGTTTGGCTAGCCGGGGAAACAGATCGAGTGGAAAGGGTTTTGTTAGACCCATTCGGTGCCAACTCCATTCACCTCTCCGCCACCTGCCTTCCTCTTTCTTCCTCTGAATTTTTGTTTTATTGGAATCCATGTTTAGTCCGACTAAAAGGTAGGAAAATCAAAGGTCCGCTCTTGTAAAGCCCCGCATGCAAGGGTAAGGCTGAATACTCGGGGAGGCCCTTCGGTGTCCCCGAGATGCCGCTATGACTCCTTCATACCCCTAGGTGTCGAAGTGTCAGGGGCACGGTCACTCACACACCTGGCTGAGGGGGGTGGCCACACTAAGTAAAACACTGAATGAGTATCCGTTCATAGGCCAACACACCAACCAAGGGCTGCTTCTTAGTCGCATTACGAGCCGTAGGCCATTTCCGTTCCGATTCCAGACTGGGATTGGTCCGGGAGGGCCCTCGACCCAGGAATCCAGCAATACCCGCGTTAGCTAGGCTCTTTTACCCTTCTACCATACTGCAATCATCCATGCCCACTCATCAGAGAGCCCGTTCATAGGAATCCGATGTCCATCCAGGAGAGCCCGTTTATCGGTATCCTACCATTCATATCCATATTCATGCAGGCTGAGGGCCGCTTGGCCCCCTGTCCCGCACGCTCAAGCAACCAACTACAAGGTGCAACAGCCCCTAGGGAAAATTTTGTAAATAAAAAATCATTCGAATTTTTCTCGGGAATCTTGAGAAAATTTGTTTATTCTCTTGAACCCTTTTGAAGTTTTTAAGAAGCTTCTAAATTGGATATTAAAATATTCAAAAATAACATTTTGTTGCAAAGTTTTTCAATTATTTTTAAATTTTAAATTATTCATGAAGGGCTCTCGTTTCCGATACCGATAGCGATTGTCGTGGACTTTTTCAGTGCTGATCTTTTTGCTCTGGTGAAGGGAATAAGGGAGTTTAAAATGAGAAAACACGGCAAGTAAAGTGGTTAAGGGCAAAAGAATAAGTGAGAATGAATGGGTTAGTGATGAGCGTGGGATTGAGTTGTAAACTGTGAAAATTTGGTGAAAGGGTTTTTGAAGTTAGGTACGGGGTCGAAAAAGTGGCGTGTTATCCCACGGGGAGAGTAACGAATGAGTGTGAGGGGTGAATGAACGAGAAGGTAGCGAGAAGGCACAGTGTGCAGAGTGTAGTGAGTTACAGTGAGAGAGTCAGCTCAAGGGATTTTTAGGGACTTAAGGGATAAGATCACGATAGGCAAGGGGGATCGTGAGCGAGGGGAAGGGAAAATGTCACGCGGGAGACCGTAAACTCGGCAGGCAAAGTGGGTAGGCCTGCTGATTTTAAAAAGTCAAGAAATGGCAAATAGAAGACGACTGGAGACGGATACAGTCGGAGGAAGCCAGTGGTGATAGTGGTAGGAATGATAGCGAGGGAAGTAGTGAAGAGATTGAGCTCACTGAGACGCCAGGAAAGGGGGAACGGCATGACACGGTAGCAGGCAGCACATGCAGTCAAGAGAGGAGAGGCAGGACGCTAAATTATGCAAGGCCATGGAGCTCAAACAGTACAAGTATAAACACAAAGGATTTCTTTGATAATTGGCGTCAAGCCGTAGCGAGTAGCGATAGGGCAAAGTCAGAAGGTAACAAAAGAATAAGAGAAGAGATAGATGAGGAAGGGGTTAAAGATCAAACAGCAAAAAGAGTTATGCATAGAACAACTTCCGAAATGAAGAGTTCAGGGGGTAGTAATTTGAAAGGTGCAGAGGCATTCATCAAAGGGTTGAGAAGGGAAACGTTCGAGGGGCTAAACAGAGTGAGGACACAGGGGGAACAAGTGAGGGAGGAAGTTGAAAAGGTGAGAGAGAAGTGGGACAAATAATCTCTGGAAGGCCGAAAAAGAGGAGATGTGGAAGAAACTTGAGAGTATAGAGAACAAATAGAGTGAGAGTGAGAAAGAGAGTAGAACTGAAATGAGCTTGCTCGAGGAGAGTGTTAGGAAATTAGAGTGCGGGAATGAAAATGGAAAGAAAGAGGATACAGGAGGTATAGCGAAGGGTCCTGACACGGAAATGCGGATGGAAAATAAGAGAATGCGCGCACGGGTGAACAAAATTGAAGCAAAACTGGAAGGGGAAGAGGAAGCGAAAAGAAAGTAGAATGTAGTTATTAAAGGGCTGAAAAAAATTATCCTTTTCTTACAAAATGTTAAAAATAATTTCATTATTTGCTTATACTATCTCACTTTTACGGGCTTAAGAGTCTTCATAAAATCATTACACATTTTCTTATCTACAATCCTCATACACTAGCTCAGCAACTATTTCTTACATTATCGTCTTAACAATTATTCTCAATCCTAGACGCTTGCAACCTGAACCTACCTCGTGTATCCAGTTCTCTATTTCACCTCTTCCAGCATAGAAGATAGGGTAAAGGGTGAAGGATGAAGGGCGGTAGAGGAGGGCGAAGAAAGTGAAGACGAGATTAGTAGGAAAGAAGTGAGTGAAGCAATTTCAAAGCTATGAAGGCAACAGGTAAGGATGGCTTGAAGAATGAAGCACTGAAATATGGTGGAGAAGGGATGAAAGAAGAAATGTGGAGGATTTGCAATGAGTTTTGACGAGGCGAAGAGGCGAAAGGTTGATAGAGAGTATAAAAGAGATTATCTGTAGAAACTAAGATAGGGGTGAAGATAGGAGAAAAGAAGGCTACGAATTCTGTACAGGAAGAGAACTTACGCAAGGGTGCTCGTTGAACCCCCCTCTCATTGGTATCCTATTAGCAGACTAGGTGGAGAAGATGATAAGAAATGGAAAAGGGGAGACAATATTGGGAACAGGCAAACTTTATTCACTAGCATATGCAGGCGATGCAATTCTAGTAGCGAATGATGCAAGAGGGATGGGTCTGATGATAAAAGCGTTTGAAGAATATGTGAGAGAAAAAGATTTAACGGTGAATGTGACTAAGACTAAGATGATTTGTTTTGAAAAAGAAAGTAGAGTAGAGTATGAATAGAAAATAAATAGCGAGGTGGTGGAGTTGGTGGGGGAGTTTTGCTACCTACTATTTTGGTTGGAGTTAGGAAAAGGAAAAGAGCTGCAAGTGAGAAAGAAATTGGAGTGTGTGAGCAAAGTAATGGGACAAGTCTTAGGTATAGGGGAGAGAAGATTCAAGAGCAACTGGAGGATGAGAGTGTGGATATTCGACGTGTTGTTAGTGTGGTGAGTGCTAAGTTATGGAGTAAAAATTTGGGGACGAAAAGAGCATAAATGAGTGGAAAGTGTGCATGAGAGAGTTCTAAGATGTGTCATGGGGGCGAGTTGAAGCTGCCTGGGTTATATGCTGAGGGGAGAAATAGGACAAGAGAAAATGATGGTCCGGCAGCTCAAAAGATCATGGAATTTTGAAGAAAAACTAAGAAGGCGGAGGGCAAGCAGGATTGCTGATGCGTGTGCACGGGAGATTATGAATAAAGGGAGGAAGTCAAAGAAGAGCAAGTGTGGGGTAGAGAATGGCAGAGAATAGAGGAAGAGAGACAGGCAAGGCAAGGAGAGGAAAGATAGGAAAAAATATCGGTGTCATAGTACGACAGCTGTTACAGGATGGTTAAGGGGGAGGGGGAACCGGAATACCTGAAAAGGATAAAAAAGCAGAGCAAATATAATAGGGTGGTGAGATTCAGAATGAGAGAAGGGGTAAGAGCTTGTAGGCATTGAATGAATGCAGACGAGAATATTGTTTAGAGTATGTAAGTATGATCAGGAATCTTGGTTGCATGTGTTAGAAAGGTGTACAGGTGATGGTGGAGGGAGGAAAAGCATGGGAGAGAGAATAAAGTGGACTTCGAATGGGAAAGGTCAGGGTAAGGTATGGATGAAGAAGCTGGAAGAGTTCAAAGAGAGAACTGGATACACGGGGTAGGTCCAAGTCGCAAGCGTCTAGGATTGAGAATAATTGTTAAGGCGATATTGTGACAAATAGTTGCTAAGCTAGTGTATAAGAATTGTCGATAAGAAAATGTGTAAGGATTTTGTAAAGACTCTTAAGCCCGTAAAAGTGAGAGAGTATGAATAAATGAAGAAATTATTTTTGAAATTTTGTAAGAAAAGGTTGAATTTTCGGGATGAGACATATAATCTCACGCCTGTAAGTATTAGTGTTGTGGTATGATCTACGTTAGTGTCATTAATGGTCAGCGGATATCAGGTGGCTACTTTGCTGATTGAATTGTTATGTATTTTCATTATAAAAAATAATATTATTTAATAATGTTACGAACTATTGGCTGCAAACAAATTTAACTGAATATATTTTACTCTGATATTCGTGTTCGCATCTCTGTCATGGCTGGATGGTCATGGCCAACTGAGGAGTAAAGTGACAAAACCTGTAACTCATCAAACCCCTTCTCTTACCACCTTCGGTAGAGAGCAAACAGAGCGAACGAGTGCGTGAAAAGAAAGCACGGAGAAGCGCTCGGAGAAAGAGGAAAGAAGCGAGTCAGGGAACTATCGGTTGGCCATTCCCGATTCAGTACTAAATAATGTACAAACACATGTCTCATTTCTCTTAAATATGCCAAGTTATAAGTTCTATCATCATTTAAAGTTAAAATATCAGCTTGATGCATTTTTGAAATCATGATTTCATTTTCAATTTCCTCGAAACTGCAAATCCTCTTCAGAATTGAAGTTGAAAATCGATAGGGATACCAACCACTAGCGAAAAAAAGAAAGGCTTCGGAAAGAGTAATAGTTCCGAGCCTTTCCGAATTGTGTGTGAAGTTTAATTCCGAATTCTTTCAGAAAGCCCCTTCTTGCCGAAGCCTTCCGAAGCTTTCCGACGTCTTTCCGAATGCCAAGACTAGCTCATACCTCTTCTCCTTTTCCTTCTCTTTGACTGTGATGTTGCTGTCGCCTGGAGCCAAGAATTCGATCACGAACATAGTTTGTCTCTCGAAGTAAGGAGAACGATATCAGACTTCGAGTGTGCAACACGGACTATTGTCGAGAACTTGCAGTTATAGTAAATTTGGCACTTCTCGTTCTCAAAAATTGACACTATCCTTATCATAGCGCTCGGCAGGGCTCGGGCACGGCCGGCACCATAAGAGCGACAAAGATAGTAGTAAAGTACTCGTAGTGCAGCATTGTGTCTGTAGAAATAAGTCGTTCCCGCGTGAGTGGGACACCCGGATAATATGTGTCCTACCTGTATGTGCTCAGAATGTGCATGAAACACATGCTGCGCCCATCGCTGCAAACTTCTCGACGTAGAATGCGGCTACGGTATGCTAAGGTGAAAATTACGCCGTCCTCGCAAGCGAAAATGAAACCCTCTGTGCCTGAATTAAGTCCAAATGAATTGAGGAAAGCAAACGTTAGCTCCATCGACACGGACTGATCTTTTACATTTCTGTATAAGTTTCCGTGCATTTATTTTATCAAGGAGCTATTCGAGGAAGTTGCTCACCTCCGCTTTCTTCGCCCAGGTTTTTAGAACTGAGGCTCAGGGTCACCTCCTGCTATATGGCTTTGTAAAGAAACGCTCTGTTGTCAATTATCTCGTGATTCTTGAGCACTGCCAGGAGAAGATCTCTTCCGCTTGTGACGATTAGAGCTGTACCCAGGATAACTAGGTTATAAATAAATATGACACTTGCTCCCAGTAGAGCCGCGATCAATTACACCCACGGCGACGCCTCACAACCGTGAGATGCGTGACCACATGGTACGATGGAATAACGATGAAGGGCCGGCG
>JAUMHM010086367.1:0-11002 GCA_032362435.1 Melikaiella ostensackeni
CCAGAGAGTCACAACCTACTGGAAAAGCGAACGGAGGAGAAATTAAACGAACTGAACTTGTTGATGCACACACTCTTGTCGATGGCACATGGACTGTCGACCGTCTAATGCGTGCTTCTAATTGGCTTATCTTTAATTGTTAATTACTCGGTAATTATTAACTTTAGCAAAAAATGTTCATAATTATTTTCGACGCCATTTTTTGTTTAGAATTCAAAAATACAAAAATGTTGTTTGAATACTGGGACCCC
The DNA here is from genome assembly GCA_032362435.1 of Melikaiella ostensackeni. NCBI lineage: Eukaryota > Metazoa > Arthropoda > Insecta > Hymenoptera > Cynipidae > Melikaiella > Melikaiella ostensackeni. The sequence continues at coordinate 252 of JAUMHM010086367.1, forward strand.
CTGTATAACACTCGTAATCAATTTTTATAAGTTAACTACCTTAAACTGTAATTTATACCTTTAAAATTGAAAAGTTGAAGGTGTAATTTACGCACTATTTCCAAAAAATTTCTACAGAAACTAGCCTTCTATTTTCATAAGCCTTCATGCAACGTATTCAAAGACAACCATTTACATTTTGTTTGAAGGAAGAATAGTTACCGACCTCATAATTAATTATTTATTTGTTATTTACCTTTAACTGTAGTTCAGAATTTAACATTGAAAAATCAAAACTGGAACTTGCGCATTAGTTTTCAAGTGTTTCTAAAAGAACTAAGCTTCTATTTCCATAAGCCTCTATGTAAACAAGTTCAAAAACAACCATTTACATTTTGTTCGAGAAGACTAGTTACAAACTCCATAACCATTGAAAAATCATATGTGTAATAGAGTATTCTCGCTAAGCCATCGAAATCTAAGATGGCGAAACATTGATACTAATAATAACAATTAACCAATTACTAGTAATACCATAGTATTACAATATAAACTCACACCTCTCACAGAGAATCAGAAGAGTACCATTAAACTCCTTGTACTTCACATTTACCACAAAACCATCATCATAAAATTCATAGACTTCCAAATTTACAACAGCTATCATATGGCTTTATTTAGTTTGTGATGCAAAAACTATGGCGTAGAATAAGATGTGCATTACCAACTCTTTTACGCACCCTGAATGGCTTAGACTCTCAATTCAACATAAGCTATATGTATTTCTATTAATAATACTTCAAGTTATAAGTAATGATAGCTTGATACCTACTTGCATAATTATTTCAAATTGATTGCTTAAATAATTCTTTATAAGCTAATGATATTGAATAATTTTATTGCTATTGTCACAACTGACTGTAACCAGATATCTGAAGAAACTATCAGTTAAGATAATTATACGTTTCAAATATATTTATCGAATACCAATATTCATCCACAAGTAGTATATCTATGACCGTGCTAAGTTACTCATAACTGCCATTATATTTCTTTAGTAATGCAGAATGAGCATCGGTCGGTGATGCAGTTTATCCCGATCATGTATTACCTTTTGTCGGTAATATAGGGTCATCGTGAGTCAGGAATGCAGTATTCTAACATGGATTGATGCTCGGTCAATATGATATGGATCTGCTTACCGACATTATCCATACACTTGTGAGTTGTTATTCAAATTTTCTGCGCTCAGATTTTGTGTGCTTTGTAAACTTGAATGTTCTGCATCAAAGGGGAAATCTATCATATTCACTTGTAAGTCGATGGCGCATGGATTCAGACTTTCCGCCAGATAATGTAAGCGTTCCTGTCACGAATACAAGTTAATAAGATTAGCTTAAAACTAACTTAGACATAACCTATGAATTAATTGAATACTAACTTTGAACCAAAATTAAACTAATCTTGAAGGTGTAATTGAAACCTAATTAGACTAGCTTAGACTATCTTGAAATCTGATAGGCGAGGGGAATTAAAATTGAATACACAGAATTGTCAATTTAATCATATTAATTGAACAAAAATCTTACAACTAGTTTTACAAAAACAGTTCATATTGATTATAAAAATCTTTCAATCTACAAGTATCTACAATAGTTTCTTCACCCCATCACTGATTGGTTGGTACTGAACAAGACGGTCATGCGGTATGAGGCAATATGCTGGAATAAGAGGATATTCATACATTTCTCAAGATCGAAAACTTATTGATATAAGCAGATCCTTTCCAATATACTTCAGAAGTTGTAACTTCTGACGATCTGCTGGTAATGAATAGGAAAGCATCCACTCAACTTTCTGCAGCGGAATTTTAAATTCTTCAGGATCTCTTACTGTAGATTGAATAACAGCATTATTATCAGTGCGTGATCTTGCTAAGATAAGTTCATGTTTAGCATTAGCAATAATCTTTCGATAATCTTCAACGAATCCAAGGATGATGCTGAGTGGTTTGGTTACATTGAAGTATCCAGCTTCATTTGTCATTCTGGCATCCACATCTACGTCAAGCCAGCCTGCATTCTCAGCAGAATTAAGCTGATCAGATGTTAGTGAAATGTAATACTTCATAGTACTGGTTTGGCCGACACTTTTCCATCTGTCAATCTCAATACCATTAAGTTCATAGAGAATTTCATCAGATAAAAAGCAGACGGCGTTACCGACTAGATGTGTACTTGTTGCAGCTGTAGTTCCATCAGAATTAACCAGTCTTTCAAATATATGTTATAAACTTTTACTTGGAAAAATGCATAGGTCCTGATGTTGCACTGCAATTCGAATCTCATCACTGTTGTTGAAAGATAATGAAGCATGAGGTTGATGAACATGAACCTCACGTTGCTCTATAGATTCATCATCACTAACTGGAGCTGAAATTTTCAGTATTTCTGCCATCTTTGTAGCAGCGACAAATGAAAAATATATAAATTGATAATCGTCTTTTCTTGTTTTTCTTTCTTGTACAATTCTGAGTCTGAGTTCTGAGATGTTAGTCCCTTGCTGAATGATTGAAGACTGATTTTTTTCTTGCATGGCAGCTTGTTTATATAACCCCAACCAACTTCATAAGTGTATACAATATCCATCACGTGAATTTGACGTGTAATAGAATAGTTATAGTTTCTCCTCGAAAGTTTACCAAGTCTCTATCCTGATTGATCATACGGAGCTAAATATTACGTATTGTCTTCACGGCGATCGGAAGGTAGATGACGTGTGATGGTACTTCAACTATCTTATATCCTGGTGGAACGGTTGGGAATTATTTATAAATTGTGTGAGCTTTGTGATTTTTGATATATGCCACAGTTGTAATGTTGCACTCTACTCTGAAAGCATTGACCTTGAGAATGGCTACCGGTAAATCAGATATATAAGTCTTATTTTCTTGGAGAATTCGTGATGTGAATCCCAACACTTGACCAATAGATTTTTTTTTTTTAATTAACTTTACGACTGCTCCTGATTTTACTATGCAACGTATTGTTGTTAGGCTGGATATGGACTGTAGTACCGTTAGTTTCCTAAATCTTTCGCACAAATTTCTCAATCTCCTTACCGTTAACTGGTACTGTTACAACAGAGAAGTCTTCATTCATCAGAGACATCTGGATATACTTATTAATTTCTTCAATTTCAGAACTGCCAGGGGGTATGGTCACCACCTGATCAGCAATATGAAATTTATTGTTTCCGATATCAACGTTAGAACTCAAATTAAACGTGAGCAGTTCAACGATACCAAGAACATAATTTTTATTCGGTGAGAGTTCTGTTGGTGGAAAAAGTTCCACCTCCAGCACAGACGAGTTGCCTGGAATAGTCAGAGTGAACGACATAAGCGATACAAGCACTTTATTTATAGCTTTCACGGCAGTCAGTATCAAGGTGCGGTTTGAGACGCAACTTGTCACACTTCCAATCACCAATATAAAAACCCTTGTTCAGTGTGAGCAGAAGAGGGTGAAACGTCATGGCGATCTGCTAACAGACAGCATTTGTGCAGTTTTATGTGGACCATCCGATTGTGGTAAAACAAATACATAACTTTTTCTAGTTTTGCATTTGAATTTTATATTTGAATATAATTATCTCTACTCAAAGTCTCTCCAGTAACTCAAATATAAATTCATGGCAAAAGTAGTGAATGTTATAGATGGCTTAAAGTACTTTCCATTTAGTGAGCATGAACAAATTTTTTCTCCTAGAAAAGCTAAACCCAACTCTAACTTCATTTTTGATGATATCGCTTGTGAGAAGCAGGACAATGTTAGATCTTTTTTCTGCATGGGTAGACATGTCAACGTTGACTGCTTTTAATCATGCCAGACATATGCGCGTATCCCTAAACACCTAGTTAGAGATAATATCAATTTTTTCGTTCCTTTTTGGCATGATGAGACGAATCTCAAACATGTTCATCAAGATCACGTAAATACTAATATGATATACATTCAGTTTTGAGATTAATGCTCAGCACGTTGAAATGCAGACAAATATGGATTCATCGTGATTGATAAAGATAGCAGTTTGGATGAAGGTAGATATAGAGAAGGATTTGACTGTTTTGTCATTCTATAAATAGGAGTGCTTGATTTAGTATGGAGTGAGTGAAGTCTGCGACATCAAAGTATCAGCATTTTTCGGAAGGGACAAGATGTGCCAAGTCAAATAGCGAAAGTTAGCGAAGCTATTCGACGGAAAAACCGCATGCTCAAGTTGGGTGGAGAAACCACAGAATGTATTTTCAGTGAGATTTTCAAACCTTTAATCATTCCACTGCAAAAGTTAGTAAATGCATCTGTTATACCCATGAGTAAAAATAACAATATGAATAATAAAATTGAAAAAGAAGAATATGAAGATGAAACTGAGAATGATAATCTTCCGTTCACGACTGCTGCTGATGAGCAAGAACATGATGCAACTATGGTTCAAGAAAATTTCAAAGAAAATTCTGAACCTACTGAAAATTATGGCAAGTTGACCAATAAATTTCTTGGCAGTTAAATGAAAAAAGGAAACAATTTTTGGATATGGTTTATGGTGTACGTAAACTCACAGATGAATCGTTCATGATTGGTGATACGCCCATCAACTTCAGAGGTGAAAGTCAAGGTTGGTAGAAAACATTATCAAGATAGGACTGGTGTTTAAACTCTCATTTAAACAAAAACCTGATGAGGATTACATGAGGTTAGAAAACTAAAAAAACTATAAAGAAATTCTTATTGCTACAAATGCACATAAGAAAAATTATAGTTCCTCTGAAGCTATTCGCTCGAGCAATACTGCAAAGTATAAAACTATTATAGCAGAACTTTTTCCACGTAAACGATCGTCAACAAGTGTGGGTTCATTAAAGCAAAAGAAGCGAAGACGATTGATGAGTTCATTGCCTGACTTCATGATAGCAAGAAAAGATTCAAGGCGCGACTACATTTATTGGGATGATCCTAATGAGCTTGTGGACTGTCTTCGCCTACTTATAGCATCTCAAGGAGCATAGAATCCTAGTCGCAATAATGAAATTATGTCTATCATTGAGGAACTGCAAAAAGCTCAAATCATATAGTAAGAGATTGCAGCTGACTATGACGTCAGTATTGGGATAGGCATCGACCTGTTCGGACATCCTTTAAATCCAGCTGCTTCCGTAAGTAGTGGACCTCCTGGTCTTGGTTTTGAAGTTGGATCTGACATTAATCACGATATGGATAAGGAAAGACTCTGTAACGTTCAAGACGCTGAAGAACAGCATGATGTTGTTAATTTAAAACTCGTACAGCGTATTTCCCAAAGCGAAGTACGAACACTTTATTAAGTTACGTCATCTATTCGTAACGAAATTGTTAGCAATAATATTATAATGCATTCTTCGAGCATCAATTAATGAGAAACTGAGAAACCTACAGATTGATACACAAGAAGAGCCTGGGCTGTCCCAATCTAAAGCAAGAATGCACGAGATGTTACTGCGGGTATGAAGTTTATACTTGCACAAGAGCGAGTTTCCTAGAATTTACATACTGATCAAAGCAAGGAGTTCTATGACTCTCAATTTAAATCTCTGATAAAACAGTATAACATCAAACTGTATTCAACTTACAGTAATGTAAAAGCTCCAATTATTGAACAATTTAATCGTACACTTAAGAATAAGATGTGGCCACAATTCAGTTTGCAAGGTAATAATTGGATAGATATCTTACCTATCTTCATATCCAAGTACAACAAAACCAAACATCGAACAATTTGTATTGAACCGAAAGATGTTATCCTTGAAAGTGAAGAAGGACCGATGCAACACTTTCAAAAACAAAGAACAATACCCTCAAGAAAATCCAAATTCAAAGTTGGTGACAAAATTCGAATAAGTACATACAAAAACGTTTTCGGGATAGGATGTACACACAATTGGACAACAAAAATACTTATTTCTGACCAAGTAGTGTCAACCAAGCCAGTAACTTACAAGCTGAAAGACTATCAGGATCAATCCAACGTTGGTGGCTTTCATGACCAAGAACTTCTCAAAGTTAATTATCCAGATTGACCTTGTGGAGAGGGATCTAAAGAAACGTGGTAATAAAGTCTATGTCGAATGACTCGGTTCTGACAGTTCACACAACAGCTGGATAGATAAGTCAGATATGTAAACTGCTTTATGATGACTGATGACAATGAAAGCTCAATGATCGAAACACAAGGATAATATAAAGGAGAAAAAGAATGATTTCAATTCTTTCTATAACCACCACATTCACCACCACCACATCCTCCACCGCCACATCCTCCACCACCACATTCACCACCACCACATCCACAATCACCACCAAATCCTCTACCACTACATTCTTCACCACTACCACATCCTCCACCATCGCATCCACTACATTATCCACCACCCCCACAACATCTTCTACCACATCATCCACCACCACCACATCCACCACTACAAAATCCTCAACCAAGACGTCCTCATCCACCATACACTCCAACACCACATCCTCTACTACTACATCGTCCACCACCACCACATCACTCAACACCACCAGATCCACTAGAAATGAGAAGATCATGGATCAATCTGAAGTAAAGGAAGAGATAGATAAAGAAGAGGATTTAGGAGAGGAGAAGATATATGAAGAGGAGGAATAAGAGAAGAAGGAGGAAAACAAGATTGATAATGAGGAAATAGATGATGAGGAGGTAGAGGCAGAGGGGGAGGAGGAGATAGATGAAGACAAGTATTATGAGGAAGATCCATATGGACGTCAACATAAATTGAAAATTTATCCTCAATCTTCTCGAAACGTTGCATGGTGCTTAATACCAACCCAAACAATCTCGTTTATGCTTCACGATTTTATATGAATGCTAACCATTCATTACAGAGCCCCGAGTGTCAACCAATTATTCATATATTACGTCGAAGAAATATAATATATTGGTGAATACAATTTTAAGAGTTGGGTTAAGAATTTTCGTAGATTAAAATATTTCTTATAACAAATATGAACCGTTTTTATAAAACTCGTTGTAAGATTTTTGTTAAATAAATAGGACTAAATGGACAATTCTGTGTATTTAACTCTAATTTTCCTCTCCTATTAGTTTTTAAGATAGTCTAAGTTAGTCTAATTAGACTGTAATTACATCTTTGAATTAAGTTTGAGTTTAGTGTGAAATAAGTTTTTAATTAATTCATAGGTTATGTTTAAGTTAATTTTGGGTTAATTCCAGCAACTTGTAATCGTAACAGAAACGCTTACATTATCTGGCGGAAAGACTGAATGAGCACGCCACCGTACCCGAGACGGCCATTAAATCCAGAGTTGAGTGTAGATACAATTGAAGAAATTGAAATAAGCACGAAATTGAAAAGAAAAAAGTTTTGAAAATGTAAATATTGTTAATATTATTCATTGGGCTATAACGATGAACATTATTAACTATTTTCAACAAGTTCTGAAAGTTTTGCAAATAAGTAATGTAAATATACATGAGAAAAAAATGATCTTTTGAGGGTTTAATTAATACCGCACTTATATGTGTATAAAGTATTTTCTTCGTTAATACAAATAATCATATTTGTTTTTATAGAAAAATAAATAATATCTAGAGTATTTAACTCTTCCGACAGGAAAACGAAGAAAAGCATGGTAGAACTTTCAAAAAATATAACTTTTTCCATTTTCACTGTGCATTTCATAGCAAGTCGGTGCTATAGGCAAACGGCACTGCGACTCGGTCGTCTTAGGTACAATAGTTCGCCAGTCAAGAGTCAATTCATTTTCCGCTTTGAGTTGCAGAGGGCTGATACAGATGTTATCCATAACCTATCACACATTATGCAACACCCATAGCCTAAACTTCCAGAAACTATTATACAACATAGATCTCCTTTATGGTTTCGATTGCAAGCTCTTTTTTTAATGCAAATAAGTCTAACTCAAACTGCAAAATACGTAGAATTTTGAAAAATAACTTGGGAAAAGTTTTCTTATTTCAAAAGCGACCTCATGTGGAGAATGACCGCCTACCCATGAAAATTACTCGACGTAGGATTCATAATTACATTACAAGTTTATATGAAATTGTCAACTGTTTGCAGCGTTTTTCTTTTTGACTTTAGATAAGAAATATCTCAGGGATCTAGTGTGTTATTGAAATCTAAAACAATTGTTAAAATCCACCAATAATCAATGCAGAGCACCGAATTTGATAATTTATCATTAAAACTTCAACATAACTTTAACCTGTCACTTTGTGATAGAGAACGAATCTCAAAACCATTGAATTTTAAACCAGTGGAAAAACAAAAGCACCACTGCGAACAGGATGAAACCAGCGAACGGAAAATGATCAGGAATATTCTTATTAATTCTCAAATGTTTTTCGTTTGTCGAGAATCTCGTGCTTCTGTGACGTCTTGATATTTTGATGTTATTTAATTAACGTCACTCACCTGATTTAAAAGACAGATTCTCGTTTTGCACAGTCAGGTCTCAGAATAATGAAATGAATGAATTAAATTAAAATCAACCGAAGCGGGATTGAGGGAGACTGAGAGGAAGAAAGTGTTTTTCAAACAATTCTCAATTACAATAATCATTTATTCAATCAAGTACAAGTAGATTGCAACTTTGGGTTGCATCGAGATGAGGCTGATAACCAAATCTCCCAGAAAATAGGCAGGAGCTGAAATAACGGCTGCACGTTGGAACCCTACTCTGGAAACGTATGAGGTTGGCAGTGTCCTTTGAGTTGGTGAGGGTTTTCGTGATTCGTGAAATTTGCGGCTGATAGTTAAGGACCTCCGCAAGAACGGCAGCAGGAGATTTAGAGAGTTGATGGATGGATTGTTCTCTATGATGTAAATAATTTCCACTAAAAGTTGAAAGTGTCTGTCTAATTTCGCCCAGCAGCGAAGAAAGGTTTCAAGAGTGATTCCTGAAGTAGTATCTTTTCTGGGTGCATTTATTTGACGATCAACTGGAATCCTTGTTATACGTCGAATAATTGATAATTGTGATTTACTGGATTTTAAAGTCACACAGTTTCACAATACAGTTAATCGTAATCCAAAATACGTGGCCGCACTAAACACACCGACACGAAATCGGTGTGTAATAAAACAGGAACAAGATAACGACAAGAATTAGACTGACCGAAATGATGACTGAAGAGTACGGCGACGAGAACCAAACTAAACTTAACGTTACGACGACTACAACCAAACTAAAATGAATGTGACGATGACTAGAAGCAAACTGAACTTAACGTTATGACGGCTAGAATCAAACTGAACTTAAGGCCATGTAACGAGTGGGTCACGTGACCAGATCCCTGCCTTGCCAAAACTTTTTTCATTTCCCAACCTACGTTCATACAAAGCACCACATCGAGTTGGAAATTTGGGAAGCTAAATGAGAAGCACTAAGAGAGGTGTGCCTGGTCTCAAATTTGTCTCATTATGAAAAAAGCAAAAAAAAATTGTTTACGAAAAAACTTTTCTCATAATTATAAAATTTCAGGACCAGACACACCTTTCTCAGTGCTTTTTTTTCAGTTTTCCAAATTTTTAACTCGATGTGGCGCTTCGTGTGAACGTAAGTTGGGAAATAATAAAAATGTCCTTAAAGTGGAAATCTGGCCACGTGACCCACTCGTTACATGGCCTTAAGGTCACGACGACTAGAATCAAACTGACCTTAACTTCACGACGACCAGAACCAAACTGAACTAGACGTTACGACGACTAGAACCAAGCTGAACTGAACTTTGCCATTTTCGGGGGTTTTAAAGGCAAAAGCCACCCACACATTAAATGAATTATTGCCGCATTGAGGGTTGTAAATACGTTGACCATTGGACATGGCTGAGCATGCTTAAGCTATTCGCGCGCTTCCAATTAACTGGAATTATACTTTTCATGTAGCTGAAGCATGCATATTGGTCTCATTATTCAACATTTAACATTTATGCCGATCATGACTATTACGACAATGAATATGCGGGAACAATTCTATATTTATGACAATCATTCGCAGGAACCGAAAATTGATTTTCAAAAATCTAATTTCTAATTTGAGGTTAAAAGGACATACAACAAAGCTATTGCTATTGCTGTGATGGAGCTGGTGCGTATATGACAGTGTTACAGTGGATCTGATTGATTCTTTCCTAAACGGAATCAGAGTTAAGGCTTCGTCTTTCTTTGTAATTCACAAAATTTTGATGTGACAATTTCTTTAATCATTTCTGAAATGTTTATGTCGCTTGAGCCTAATTTAATAAAATTTTATTAGAAAAATTAATTATTAATGATGAAGACAAAACTAATATTAACAGAATACCTGTAGATGACGATAAATTACAAATTGAAAGATAAATATAAGATAATAACCGATACTTCGTCATGCAAGAAATATCTTGGTGATTAGGAGTTGTTTCAATTTGGGATCAAGTTGAAAAATAATTTAGGTAAAAGATAGGAGTTTAGACTTAAATGCTTCAAAAGAAATACGAAATAGATATGCTACTATACGTCTGAGAGGAACTGAACCTCAATCCGTTGATGCCCTGTGCACTGGACTCATTAAACAAATGCACCAAGCCTGAAGTGCCTTCTAAACATGAGATTAATTCCCTGGGGAGTTACCTTACCCAAGAATCTTCATTTATATATATATATATATATATAT
>JAUMHM010086368.1:0-11002 GCA_032362435.1 Melikaiella ostensackeni
TATCAATTTTTAAATAATTTGAATAAAAATCTTATTTCTAAGATATCTTGAAAAAAGGATCAGATCAGATTTTGGGATGGTGATTTTCTAGCATCTAGAGTCATTACGAAGAGATCCCCACAGGTTTTTTTTAGCTACATATCAGACAAACTTTTTTTCCTCTGTCCGTAAAATACTTCACAAAGTTTCTTCGAGCTAAGAAGCTGGTAAATATAAGCACATATAATTTTCTTAAACGAATTGTATAAGAGATTGCTCTTTCAATTCGTATATTTTACAAAAAGGAATATTTTTTTATTCCCAAACCCTGCATAAATCCAGTTGGAAAGGCATATTATGTGTCAGCAATGCCAACTGTTATTAAAAAAGTATACACTTTTTGTAATTATTAAATCTTAGGACCATACAAACGTCCCTATGTCAAGTTTTTCCGATTCAAGTTAGAGAAATTGTATGCTTAAACAAGATGAGTGAGATAATATGATTACAGGTACATTGTTATACACGGTGTTCGAAAATTCCACATCATTATTCTTGTTTGAGAAATAATATTTTATTCACGGGAAGAAAAACTGAATTTAGGCCATGTCACACTTACCCGATTTTCGACTTACCGACATGTTTCCAGACAACTCACGCCCACAGTCCACATGACATGAGATATCGAGTTGAAAATTTGGGAAATTAAATAAAGGGCATGAAGGAAAGTTTGTATAGTCATACACTTTAAGTATTACAGACCAATGTATACTTTATTGGTAACAATTGAACTTTTTAATATATACTAAACCTTTCCAACCAGATTCTCTTACAAAAAATATAGGAAAATCAGAATAGGCCCATAATGATTTTCCATATTTTTTCTATAAAGATTTTCATATCATTTTTTCATGACTAAAGAATTTATTATGAGAAAATCAGTATGTTAATGAAAAATATTGAAATATTGAAAGAATTATTGCAAAATGTAGAGGAACTATAAATAAATTATTTACCTTGGAACACTCTTAAGAAAGTACATAAAAATCTTGATATTTGTGAGAAGTAATCACATTTCAAGGAGAATGTCTTAACAATGCATAATGAAATATAAATGCTGTCATTACTTTTCATAAAATATATGCATAAAAAATATACTGATAGAATTAAAGTTTCTTATAGCGTCGTTAAACAGAGCTCTTTGAAATGTGATTATTTCTCATGAAGATCGTAACTTTTTATGTACTTTCGTATGGGGCAAAATTCCTTAAGTGTACCCGTTTCGAAACTATTTGTCTTCTATCTTCTTGAAAGTCCACTGAATTGTAGTCCCAATTGCGAAAAAATTATAGGAAAACCATTACTTGAAAATCGGTATAGGCCAATAATGAATTTCCTACAATTATTTTTCATGAGGTTTACGTCTTGAATTCATTCGCTGCAGATTTTTTCGCAAAAAAAAGATTTTTTTTCTGTTTAAATATACAACCACGGACACCATTCATGTCCCCTCCCCCTTGTCAGGTCCGTACGCTTAGACTCGACTGTATTTTAAAGTACATGAAGTACGGACTGTCCGGGCGTTTAGATTCAGATTTTTTTCAAATGTGTTCTGTGACGGTTAAAATCATTGAAAAATTATTAATTAATATTTAATTTTATTTCGAACACCTGTCCTCATGTCCTTAAAAAGAATTAAGCAATACACGAATGATTATGAATTGATTTTCATAACCTTACGTAAATGCAGACAGTGCACTTAATTAATCTCAGAGGAATGATCTCCTATATTTATTCAGATGAGAGTGAGTCAGTCAAGTAGACTGTTATTGTTGCATAATTCAGTTGCATCACTAATTATTCTTAAAGGGTAGTGCGTTTACGTCATCAATACATAGTCTAAGGCAGATGGATAATAACTCAGTTAATGCCAGAAAAATTTCTTACCCGAAGTTGGATAAAAATGCAGCAAACAGTTGACAACTCAATATGAAGTTATGAATGTATTTGTATATCCGACGCAGGCTAATTTTTATCTGGAGGCGGATAAATTTAGTTGTCGACTGTTGCAGCGTTTTTATGAAATTTAAGATAGAAAATATACCCAAGATTTACTGTGAAGAATATCCATTTCGTAAAGAAAATATAGTTGATACAATAATTACCTAAAAATATAAGTGACTATTATTATCTTGGAAGAAACTTTTTATTAATTCAAGTTTTGTTTTAATTTATCATTAAAATTTTTATTGAACTAAGGAAAGAAGATTTCCTCAGGCACAATCTGACACCCACAGGGAGAAAGTAATTTAAGACGGATAAGTAATTCAAGGAGAAGAATATTGTCCAAAGACCACTCACCATTATTGATCAGAGTCAATGGAACATCAAAGGTTTAGTACTGATTTTTAATCAAAGAAAGATCTACTTCTTCCACTATCTTCTTCACATTTCAACCTGACCGCAATTTCCGCTCAAGATCCTCATAAAGCAGCGATAAATTCGAAGTTGTAGTTTCTTTCATATAGATTTAAGTGTCGGAATTCTAAAAAAAAATTTTTTTATAAACATAAAGTATGTTTACACCTGTTTTATGATTCAATACGATGTTCAATAACTCTGATGAGTAATTATCAATTATTTGTAACACAGAAAATGCTTGGGTTTTACTTTCATCTTGAAGTTGGATCAAAGTGATTTGCAGCCGATTGATACTCAGTTGATTAAAATGATCCACATTTGGTGTGAAAACTATAATTGAAAAGTTAATATCGATATTTGATACATGCATCAAATTTTAAATTAATACGTTCATATTTTACATCGTTATCATCAATGCGTAATATCAACTGCAAATAATATCATCGCTAATCATAGACTTCATTTCATTTCATTTCAGTTTATAAAGCTCATCGGTCAAAGACCATGTACAGAGCTATAATGTTTTACATATATCATTCATATACAGAGATACTTTAGACAAGATATTTGTGCAGATGTATATTTGTTACATGTGTTGTATATCAGTATATTTTTTTAGATTTCTACGTGTAAGACACATTAGTGTACCGCCTTACAAAATATATCAATAGAAGTTACAGACAGGTCTATGTCACGTTTATATTTGTCATAAAATGCATTCAGATTCGTGCACATAGTGTGCACTGACGATTTGTCGATCAATTTTGGAGACACGTATATAAGCCGTTCACTTCTTGTTATATGTTTTGAAACCTCGAATGGTATAGTTTGAAGAATTTCAGAAGAATCAGATATTCCTCGAATTACTTCAAACGGAAAAGTATACTATTATATGTTCACCTACTCTTTAATGTGTAAACATTTAATTTTTTCCTTAAATCGGTCAAATCAGAACCAGGTAGAGGATAAGTCCTATGTTGTTTCCAGTGTGAAAATTTTATCAATCTTTTCGATAACTTTCAGTAGCTTTCATATTGTTCTGGAAGCGTGGTGATTATATATCCATACTCCAACTTCCATCTAATCAATGTATTTAAAAGAATTTCAAAGTAGCGGGATCTCTAAGGTGTCTATGCTTGCTCTTAACATAAATCCTAGAGATTTATTTGCTCTCGATAATTTTTGTATATTCATAATCATATGAGACTGGTGTACACCTGATGTTGGTGTGAAAGTTTGAGAGGATTGTTCACCATATTATACATAAGTTTCCCTACCTGATAGATAAGAGTGCATAAGTGGAAGTACGTTAGAGTCAAGATCTAAGGCACTCAACTTCCGTAGTAACGCAACGTAATCTACTTTGTCAACAGTTTTTGACAGGTCTATATATATGACATCTACTTGGTTATGTTCCTGTAATTGTTTTCGGAATAGCTTGTTTTTAGACTAGTTTGTCAGAGTGGATCTCCGCGGAACAAATCCATGTTCCTGTGTTGAGAGAACGGTAAATACTGCTGTTGGAATGATTTTATAAATACCTACCTCAAATACTCTAAACAGTCCACAGGAAATAAATATAGGCCTGTAATTTATTATTTCAGATTTGTCTCCTTTTTCCCATACTGGGCATATTTAAGAAAATTTCCAGATTTTCGGGAAGTATCCTGTACTTAGAGATAAGTTGAATATAATTTAAAGTGGTATAACTAAAAAATTGGAGCAACTCCTAATTAATGTACAAGGAATTTTGTCTGGATCTGCTGATTCCTTGTTGGAAACTTTTTTAATTGCCTTCAATAAATTTTTCAAGGTAATTTGAATACTTGTGCTAGACGGGTGATCTGTGGATGAACTATCCCATTGTGGCAGCAAGTTAAACGTTTGGTTCAAAGGTTTGGCCTCCCAATCAGGCGGTAACAGGTTTGTCGGATTATATACTTGCGAGAAGAATCTAGCAAATGCGTTTACAATATCAGAGGGATATGTCCATTTCACACCCTCATATCTCATTATACCTGGTATGCTAGATACTATTATCAAATGATTCATATGAGACCAAAACGAAGTAGGACTGGTTCTTATTTTCTATTCGGCATTTTCGTTATATGAAACTTAAGAAGATTTATGGTTAGTTTTGAGTACACATTTGAGGTTATTTGTTGAATTAAAATAATAGGGATTTTTTATCAAATCATATTTCTTCCAATACTTATGCTTCATAGATAAACCTTTAATTATGTTTGTAGTGAACCAAGGTGGAAATTGTCTACCTACCCGATGATTTTTAAATTTCGGGACATGAGCCTCCGGAAGCGAATTTAATTAATCGTAAAATGAAGTGGCAGCATGCCATTTCGTTGTCTGTCTGAGACATACTTGTGCTGAATAAAAGGATATGGTAGAAACTATATTGCGATCGAGCCAGCAGACGACAGGTCAATACTTTCTCTCTAACACCAACTGAGGAATCACTACCGCATTCAGATTTATCAGCAATGGAGAGCGTATCGTTCCGAAATCAGCTGACACAAATTTTCAAATATACAGGTTATGTTACAT
The DNA here is from genome assembly GCA_032362435.1 of Melikaiella ostensackeni. Classification (NCBI taxonomy): domain Eukaryota; kingdom Metazoa; phylum Arthropoda; class Insecta; order Hymenoptera; family Cynipidae; genus Melikaiella; species Melikaiella ostensackeni. The sequence goes on from JAUMHM010086368.1 coordinate 4,963, forward strand.
AGACGCTGATAATTCACAACACCACCAAAGTTCAGAATTTAATGCTAGAAATTTATGTTTTTTCCAGCATAGGAGCACAATACACATCTAGGAACTCACATAATAATTACCATGTCCACACTTATGGGCACCGAGAGGTGTTCATACAGAAATCAGTTCACGCACGTCTTTATCGCCGGGACGCCATTATTATTCATCATCATCATTAACAACATTATCAACACCTGGGATCGTCTTTGGATAAGATCATCATCAATCATAGATCATCAACTTATAACACTACCTACACATCTTCAGATAGAATTATCATCAGTAATAAGTCAGCAGCATTACCACCACATAACGCCATCCATGTAACATCATCTTCCGCTAATATCATTATCAATCATAGATCACTTTCATCATATCCTTCCTTCATTAACACTTGGCACCATCTTCTGATAATATCATCAATCATAGATCACCAGCTCATAACACCTTCCACACATCTTCAGACAGCATTTTCATCAATAATAGATTATCACTATCATCATTAATCATATACCACCATCATCATCATTATCATATAATCATCATCGTATTGGATCAGCTTTTCTGTTTGTTGCATAACTTCCACTAATATTTAACGTTGGGACGGAACCCACTTTAATTGCAAGGTCCTTGAATATGGGATTTTTCGACTGATTATTACAGTCTGTAACCCCATGGACATTTTAAGACCAAGAACGAAAAAGTCCATCGGGTCCTTTTGGAAAAGTTTCTCCTTATAGCATCCTATACAGTGATGGGCAAGTCACTTTTTAAAAGAAGCTAGTTATTATTGCCGTTATATCATGAAAAAAGTAACTAGTTATGGTTATCGTTACCGGTTCAAAATGTAACTTTTTCTTGGTTACTTTTGCAAAAAAAGTAACCATCCTTACTTTTATATATATAAGAAGTCGTAGGATGGCCATGACCGACATAATATTTCTAAAACATTACAAGATGAATTTGGTTAAAACTTGTTTCTTTGGACGAAATCAACTGTGAATAACTAGCTTCTAAATTTTTAAGGACATTTCGATGAAAATAAATAGTTTCATTTCCAGCAACAATAGTTCAAACAAATTTTTATCATGTTATGTATTTATAAATAAAATTTCAATTTTTTTACGGACATAACAGCCAGCTATTTAGCGATGACTTCTTTCCATGAATTTCTCACATTTGGTTACTATTTAAACAAACTTAATTAACACATGCATTATTTGGCTATTTTTCAGTATTTAAACTTTGTTCTCTTAGCGTAATCAACTGTTAATAACAAAATTCGAAACTTTGTTCAGGTACTTCGATAATGATGTACTATTTTTATTGTTATTAACAATGATATAAGCGAATTATTCTCGGCTTATGTATTTGTAGACTAGAAATTGCGTTTTTCATGTAGACTATACTTAAAATAACTTAGCAATAATTTCTTGCTATCAGTTGATAAAAACTGGTGATTTGTTAAAAAAAGTTAATTACTACTTGACTTTCTTTTTCGGGTAACAGAATAGTTGGATTCATTCTGAAAATAACCTTCTGTGATGAAATGATCGGAGCTAGTACTACTGGGCAGACATACTATATTGCATGCACTACCCAGGCGGAAAAATTATATATCGTGGAAAAAATTATGTATAATTTTTTCCACTATTCATAAATTATGTACAATTTTCTCGTCTAGGTAGGTAGTTATCGAAGGATCTAAAAAAAGTTTAAGATTTGTTATTAACAGTTGATTACGCTGAAAGATCAAGTTCGAATACTGAAAAATAGCCAAATAGTTCCCACGAAACCATTTTCATTCCTTATTTATTTAAAACAAATCCAGTAAATTTTCAAACATTTGCGTTGCTATTGAATATCTTTTTTGAATATTTGCTTTATGATTCCTAGGTATTTTTGAATAAATCCAAGTATTTGTTGAAAACCGGTACACTTCAAATCTCAAAAAAAATTTCACTCTTGTTATTGAATAAATATTTTTTTTGTTGAAAATTTAAAAAATCGGCCATGATAGATGCGAAATTTTATGGGGTTTCATTTTTAAAAAAATACGTTTAATTTGGATTGTAATTGTCTTCCGAAAATCAATTGATCCACGGATGTTTTTTTTGCCCCACTGTGAACCTGGAGTAGTGCACCGTAACGCTGCGCAATGTTGCATGCCTGATTTTTATTTTTTCACATAGTTGTCTCACTTAAAAAAATTCAACAAGAATACATTTCAAGAAGAATATTCTGAGGAATAATTGATTATGTAAAATATGGGTGTGGTCACTCTAAAACATAACCTCAAAACAAATTTCGAAACAATTCAAAAATTTCTTTTACCTGTAATTCATGTCGAAAAATTAGAAAAAAAATTTCTACAATAGTTTCATTAACGTCTACATATGTACATATTTTGGTGATTGAAATCGGTTCTGCAACCACTTTTCTTATTTTTCTTTCCCCCTCCATAACTCTCACAAAAATTAAATTTCAGAGTGATCATTAAAAAAATTTTTACTCCACATGAATACGAACCTTTGACAGAAATTTAAACTTGATACGTGCGGGAGTAGGTATGGTATGCTTATCCGGCCATCAGGACCACCGATAATCTTCACAATCTTTACAAATTACCTTCCCAATTTTTTGTTCTTGAATGGAAAAAGAGACCGAGAGAAATCTATATTTTTCAAATTGATGCGAAATAAGGACTAGAAAAGGGGACAGAGAAAGCTTTGTTTTTTTAATTTTTTTACTCTTCATAATAAAAAAAAATCATATTCTAGTATACCTTTTCGTGTATTTATTGTATTTTACTGAGCATCAAGACAACCAATAATCTTTAAAATCTTTACACATTTTTTCCAATTGTTTGTTTTTGTGTGGAAAAAGAGACCTAGGAAACTCTACATTTTTCAATTTCTTCATGGGAAAAAAGGGATGAGAAAGTGATCAGGGAAAACTCTGTGTTTTTCAACTTCTTCATTTTTCACAATAGAAAAATTGATATCCTAGTAAATCTTTTCGTGTATTTATTGTATTTTCTGAGCATCTGGACCACCAAGAATCTTTACAATCTTTATAAACTTTCTCTTTAATTTTTTGTTTTTGAATGGAAAAAGGGACCAAGAAAGCTCTTCATCTTCCAATTTTTTCATAGGAAAAAAGGACTGAAAAAGAGGACAGAGACAACTTTGTATTTTTCATCTCATTCACTTTTCATGGTAAGAAAAATTGATATCCTGGTATATCTTTCTCTGTGTTTTTAGACTGACAAAAATCTATATTTTTCATTTTCTAAAAAAGAAAAGTGGACTGAGGAAGGGGACAGAAAACACTCTGTATTATTCAGCTCACAAATGGGAAAGAGGACTGAGAAAACTCTATATTTTTCGATTTCTTCCTGGGAAAAGGGGACTGAGAAAGAATTGAGTGAATTCTGTATTTTTCATTCTCTAAATAGGAAAAGGGGAATAAGGAAGGAGACAGAGAAAGCTCTGTATTTTTCGGTTTCGAAGTGGGAAAGGGGACTAAGAAAACTCTATATTTTTCAATTCGTTTATGGGAAAAGGGCACTGAGAAAGAATCGAGTGAATTCTGTATTTTTCATTCTATAATAAGGAAAAGGAGAATGAGAAAGGAGACAGAAAAAACTTTGTATTATTCAGTTTATGAATGTGAAAAGGGATAGAAACAACTCTGTATTTTTCGTTTTCTTCACTTTTCATAATAAAAAAAAAATTAATATCCTAGTATATCTTTTTGTGTATTTAGTATATTTTTCAGAGCATCAGGACCACCAATAATCTTTACAATGTTCACAAACTTATTCTCCAATTTTTCATTCTCGAATGGAAAAAGGGACCGAAAAAGCTCTATATTTTTAAATTTTTTCATGGGAAGAAAGAACTGAAAAAGAGGACAGAGGAAGCTTTGTATTTTTCGACTTCTTCACTTTGCATGATAAAAAAATTTATATCCTATTATATCTTTTTGTGTGTTTTTAGACTGAGAAAACTCTGTATTTTCCAATTTCTTCATAGGAAAATGGGACTGAAAAACGGGATTCAAAAAGCTCTGTATTTTTCCATTTCTTCACGGGAAAAGGGTTGTGAGAAAGAATTGTGTAAACTCTACATTTTTCAATTTCTAAATAGGAAAAGAAGACTGAGAAAACTTTGTACTCCTCAATGTCTTCACTTTTTTGACAATTTTTTTTTATCTCGCGTCGTTTGGCTCCAAAATAAAAATAAAAATATTCCAATACTATTTTCTATAATTAAAATACAAACTATGCCTCCTACCAGAAAATATTTGGAGGCAAGTTTACAGGTCTTTGTAAAAGCAACAATTTTGGCATCCCAACTTTCTTTCGTATTCCGCGTCATTAAGCTCAAAATTCGAATTTTTGATAGTTCAAGAAAATTCAAAAAGTTGTCATGACAATCTCGTAGAACTTTCAAAAAGAAACGTTTTTCACCTCTTGACTTTTTTTCATATCTTGCATTGTTTGGCTTAAAATTCTTATTTTCGTTTCTTCTTTTGAATTTTGGAAATGCTATAACTCTCACAATTTTCCTTTTAGCGAAAAAAGTTTTTGAGATAAATTGTTCGACCTTTTGAGTACTATGAATATCCGTACATGGAATTTGTAAATTTGAAAAAAAAGTAGTCTCAAAAATTTTAAAAATGCTCCAACTTTTTGAATTTTCGTCCAAAGTGGCTGACTTACCAACTTGACCTTCATTTTAGGACACTTGAAGAGTATACCAAAGGCCAATTCAATCGGTCAATTGTTTCGAAAGTTATCGTGCTCACAAACTAAAAATCTACAGACACACACCCACACACACACACAGACTGACTGACACATTCGTAAAAACATGTTTTCTGGGTTCAGCGAGTCTCAAAACGTGGACATTTGAGAAAAACGGAGAGGGGGGGTCAAATTTTACACAAATCTAATACATTCTCTGATGAGAATATAAAAATTCTTATCCTAGAATTTCTTCTCGTATTTTTACATTCTCATCAGAGATTGTATTAGATTTGTGTAAAATTTGATCCCTCCCCCGTTCTTGTCAAATGTCCACATTTTGAGACCCCCTGAACCCGAAAAACATGTTTTTACGAATGTGTCTGCCTGTCTGTCTGTCCGTGTGTCTGCCTGTCTGTGTGTCTGTAAATTTTTAGTTTGTGAGCACGATAACTTTCGAAAGAATTGACCGATTGGATTGGCCTTTGGTATACTCTCTTAGTGTCCTAAAATGAAGGTCGAGTTCGTTAGCCAGCCATTTTGGACGAAAATTCAAAAAGTAAGAGTATTTTTAAAATTTGTGAGACTACTTTTTTTCAAATTCACAAATTATATGTACGGGTGTTTATAGTACTCAGAAAGTCAAACAATTTATCTCCATGATTTTTTTCGCTAAAAAGAAAATTGTGAGAGTTATAGCATTTTCAAAATTCAAAAAAAGAAACGAAAATAAGAGTTTCAAGCCAAACAATGCACGATATGAAGAAAAGTCAAGAGAAGAAAAATGTTTCTTTTCGAAAGCCTTACAAGATTGTTACAACAACTTCTCGAATTTTTTTTAAAAATCGAAAATTCTAATTTTGAGCTTAATAATACGGAATACGAAAGGAATTTGAGATATCAAAATTGTTGCTTTTACGAAGACCTGTAAACTTGCCTCTAAATATTTCCTGGTAGGAGGCACAGTTTGTTTTTGAAGTATAGAAAAGGGATTGGAATATTTTTATTTCAATTTTTGAGCCGAACGACGCGAGATAAGAAAAAAATAGTCAAAAAAGTAGAATTTGTTCTCTTAAAAGGTCAAATAAAATTGCTTTTAAACATTTCTTTATAGGATCAATCGTAAATCAGGATATTTTTTTCAATCGTCTTTTTAACTATTTATTTGTATATATTATACGGCGAGCACAGAAAATCGAGCGCAAAGCACGAATATTATGATGAGAATGTATTCCTTAAGGCCGATAGAGCCTTAAGTAA
>JAUMHM010086369.1:0-11002 GCA_032362435.1 Melikaiella ostensackeni
CAATCTCTCTAATGGTCAATTTGCGGCTTACGGTCATCCACTCTTTGATTTTGTTGATGTTTTCATCAATTTTCGCCATCGACGGCCTGCCACTGCGTTCGTTATCCTCGACCGTCAAGCTATCAAGTTGAAAATCTGAGAGAACGTCAATGACACTTCTACCAACACAACAAAAAAAAAGAATTGAAATCGGACGAACGAGAGCACCACACGGTGACGAGTCCTAAAACTTGCCGATCAAGGTTGTAATCCAATTCAGCACATAATATTCCTTTTTCTGATAATATTTTTTTCTTGAAAATCTGATAATCTGGTGCATTCTTTTATGCTCAATAGTTTCCGAAGACTCTTAATTATCATCTAAAGCATTCAATTCGCAATGAGCGTACATGTCCATATGAGGTCTTTCAAATGTTAATGATAAATGATGGTTGAAATATTTGAAATAAACAGATTCTTCTAACGGACGTACATCGTCTCCAGATACACTCTCAAAGTACTCAGTAAATTCGTAATACATCGTTTGCAAATTTCATTCTGAATTCTCAAAATAATTCAAAGAGGAACTGTTATCATAATGTGATTTTTGGTGTGGCTGACTATAACAATGACTGCTAATTAACTCCCTTAATTCATCTATTAATTTCAAACATTGCCGATCACTATTTCCTCTTTCATCGCTTGAAATTCTTTCCTCTGAAAGTTTGTTTCGCACAGTCCTTAATCTATTTTCTCCTATCCCTAAAACTTTACATAGAAAATTTTCACAAATAGGTTCATTATCCTGATCTCCTACACAGTAATAGTACTTCCATATGACTAGCTTAGGTTTGCTGAAATCTAGTTTTATAACAGAAAGTTCTGAACGTTTCAAAAAGCTAGATAATTGAATATTCTGCTTGTGATATTCTCCTAGTCGCCAAAAATTTGTATGTAATTCCTCTTGTTTTGAGATTCCCATTTTCTCGAAGCACTTTCCAATTTCACAATAAAATTCGACAGGCTTGAATGATTCAGATTCCACAAGTTTTTCCGTTTTTGAATTATATTCATCACCCTGGAAGAATGACTACAATTAACATATTGAGGGAATCGTATAAGAATATAATCTTTAATATTTTGAATATAAAATTACATGTGCTTTGAATTGCTTAAAAAATTTTTGTAAGTAATGAAGAATAGATTCTGATTTTTTCTCTGCATTAATTAATGAATGTAATGAATTTTTCTTCTAATGGAAACAATGAATTTTCAAAAGCACATCATCTACAGAATTGTTTATAGGATAATTCCTCCGACTTCCGTGTAAAAACATTAATGACTGTGTCTTTGGTAGCGAGTTGAAGTGAAAATATTAATTAAATTTTGTTTTCCGAAAACTTCCATTTTTTTAGTTCATTCAAGAAAGCAAAACAGATACAACTTTTTTGCAAGCAGAAGATGGATGCGCCATGAAATTTGCTACAAAATGGTAAGTTTAGAGATTTAATTTTCGGAAAACGATTTTCAAACATCAAGGGCCAACTCTAACGGCCAGGAAAATTTTATGTGTGGTTTTACTATCCGGAGGCTTTATTGTAGTGTTTCGTAATGTTAATTTTCAAACTACGTACCAATAGAACTCAGGAGAACCACAAAGGTCAAGAACATAGTACCAGTAACAATTCTCATTTTTTTCTGGACAGAGGAAACAAATTCTTTCAGAATGTCCTGAACTGTAATTAATAACTTCGAAAAAACTTTGCACTTCTATATACTAGCCGTTATCGCATAGTGTCTACAGAAATGATAACGCAGATTAGAAAATTGCACCGCGGAAAAAAATTATTATGCTGAGAGATCTGTGTTATTTTGCGTTGATTCTAATAAATTTATAACTATGAGATATTCATCACCAAAAGAAATTTCGATATCCGTTAAAGTATTTGTTTTTCGCTGATAAATTTTAGCGGAATTGCATGAAAAATTGTAACTTCGAGGTTTTCTGAGGTTGCAATTTCGGAACCAATATTTTTAATGGATAGATGAAATTATAAATATTTTCTATATCATAATTCGAAACAGAAGATTTGAGAGAATCAGCGGAGAGATTCGATCAAGGATTCTGAGTTATTTTCAATTCTTTATTCTCTAATCTAGCGTGACTGATTGTTTCGAATCTGCTCACAGCAAGTGACAGTTGATCAATTTGATTCCGCAATTGGATCAAAATGATATGCAACGCTTTTATGCCAATTTTGATTTTTTATTTGATCAGCTAATTGCGCATCACAATGATTCAATTTTAAAGATCAATTGCCTATCATGAATTGCATGAATTTTCATGAGTTTTCGAATGTCACTTGTTTACCCACGACAAAGTCATGACCGTCTGTATAGTACAGGTATATGCACATTGAAACCTGAGCGTTCGTAGAAATTTGGTAAATTTTTTATCGAAGAATCATCAAGTTTGGCAGGATTCTTGCGACGTAAATTTAAAGAAACACTTCTTTAAGGTTACAAAAATAATTCCCAGCACCATAGAGATTCATCTACCAATATATCAATAAACCAATGAACAAACCAATAAATATAAATTCAAAATTTTCTAAAACATTCCTTGTCGGTCCTAGAAAGTTTCAAATTCATCATTTTTGGTTAAAAATTCTATTATTTAGATGAAAATTTAATAATTTTGTTGAGAATTCAACAATTATGTTTAAAAGTATTTCTTTCTTGGTTAAAAATTCAATTATTTTGTAGCAAATTCGTCTTTTTGCTTTGAAAGTTCAACAATTTGCTTGATTTTTTTCGATCTTGATTGGAAAATCTTTCTTGGTCGAAAATTTTACTATTTTGATGGAAATTTGTCCTTCTCGTTTCAAAATTCATCTCTTTTGATAAAAATTTCATTTTTTATGGTAAAAAATGCAACTCTCTGGTGAAAAATTAATCTGTTTTGTTTGGAAATTCAACTATTTCGTAGGAAATTAGTCCTTCTTGATGGAATTGAAATGTTTTTGATTAAAAATTAAAACAGATTTCCCCCGCAAGGTTATGCAAGGTTCAGTGGTGCGAGGCTGTTGTGGTCAGACGCTGGCCTCTCTCCACCGTCCGCGTTCGCGGTATTCTAATGCGTTAAAAGAAGGGTGATGATCAAGAAATCAAACAGGTTTTTAAGTATATTTTTTCTGCGTACACATACACACAACTGCATGAAAGAAAACACAACTATTACTACAAAATAGAATCCAAAATTAATTCAGGGTAAAATCGATTAAGGTAGGAACCAATTATATAAAAATATCACAAACAAATATATAAAATTTTATGAGCAATACAGAGAATTTTGAACTGAACTGAACTGAACTGGCGATGATCATCGGAAGGCCAGTATAAAATTCATGAGTCTTTTTGAAAACTTTTTACTTCGAATGATTATGTACCGTAGAATCACCTAACTTCGGACATTGGCATCCAAGAAACAAAAACTTTAAACTTTAAAGCCCGAAATGACGTAAGAAGCTAATTTTGTTTTCCATGAATATGTATGAATCCAAGAAAAACAAGTGCCCGAAGTTTGGATCAGTGTCCGCAAATAGGTGATTTTACGGTTACTAATGATTCTTCGATCCATGCAATATCACAAAAATCACAACGAGAGAAAATATAAAAAAATAATAAGAGTAAATTCATATTATTCGGTTGAAAATTCAACTATTTTGTTGAAAGCTAACATTTTCGTTGAAAAATCATGTTTTTGGTTGGAAAATTCATCTGTTCTATAGAAAATTGTACAATTTGTTTGAATTAGTTTTTCTTGACTCAAAATTCTTTCATGGTTGAAAATTTAACACTTCTGTTGAGAATTCGCCTATTTGGTTTGAAAATTCATCTCTTCTGGTAGAAATTTATTTTTTTTTGTATAAAATACAACTATTTTAGTGAAAAATTGATCTTTTTCATACACTTTATACCACGTTATGGGAGAAGCCGCGTCTGTCTGGAACGAATGATATCTTGCACTTCCATGAAAATTATTTTTATGTTCCTCTTCTCTTGTTCTAAGTGACCTTCTTCTTCGCGCTATATGAATATCACCACCTTGTCTACATTTAAATTCTTAAATCACACATTGTTTATCAAGTTTCCCATATTTATCTATACACAATTTTACAATCAAATTACATTTGAATGGAACTCTATGTATCGTATGTGAGTTCAGTTTTCCCAACATTGATTTCAGGGTACTTAAGATTTTTTCAAAAAAAGCTAAGACAACCGTATTAAATCTATTGTAATTCTGTTCATTGTTTTCGTACTGATCATTGCTTTTACTCTCAATTTGAACAGTTTTGTTATAGATATGTTTGTCAACAAAGGCAATCAGATAATGGTTGAGGAAAAGAATCTGTTTTGCATGATTCAATATTCTTTTTATGTAATTTTGGCTGGTATAATTCAAGAGCTCTGTTAACCAAATTCTTTACAACTCCTATTTTGTTTTTCATGGAATGATTTGCATTGAAATTCAGAGTCTTTCCCGAACAAATTGTTTTTCTGTGCCAATCAGTGATAATATAATTCTCATCATTTTCTATCAAAGCCAAATCAAGAAAATTCAATCTACCTTTCGTTTCAATTTCAGCAGTGAACTGTAATCTTGGATGTATACTATAAAAAACATTAAGTAGGGTATCCACGTTTTGTGCATGTGAAGAAAGTACAGAATCGTCAATATATCTTCCATCAAAGTCCAACTCAAAATTAATTTGATCAAAAACTTCATTTTCTGAATCTTCCATCTTAATTTCAGCAAGAATCGGGAAGCTGTGAAGAATTTGATTGATAGAGCTTTTAAATCATCTTCTTCATTGTTTTCAGCCATAAAAAGAATATTCAATTATGCAAAAAGATTCTTTTTCTCAACCTTTATTCGATTGCCTTCATTGACAAACATAAGCATAACAGAATTCTTCAAATTAGGAGTAAAAGCAATAATCAGAATAAAAACAATATACAGGATTACAATAGATTTAATACGGTTGTCTTACACTATTTTGGAAAAATCTCAAGTATCTTAAAATCAATGTGAGGAAAATTGGGCTTACGTACGATACATAGAGTTCCATTCAAAGATCATTTGATTGTAAAATTGGGCAAAGATAAATATTAGGAGCTAGATAAACAATGTGTGATTTACAAATGCAAATGTAGACAATGTAATGCTCTTTATATAGGGCAAACAAGGAGGTCACTCAGAACAAGAAGAGAGGAACATGAAAATAATTTTCATGTAAGTGCAAGATATTATTCAGTCCTTACAAAACATAGACTCACACATGGTCATGACTTCAATTAAAATGTTTTATCATGAGAGGAACCAAAATAAGAGATAGTCATGAAAATACTATTTATGAAGAGAAAACGTAACAAAACTATTAACTTAAAAAGAGATTTTTCGAAATACAACAAAATTTGGGAACATTAACTGTTCTTTTGGTCAGAATTTCGCCTATGTAAAAATCAATTTTCAATCAAAGAATGGAATAATTAACTTTGGTTTCCAATCAAAATGTTTGCCTATGTGAAAATCATTCTCAATCAAGGAATGAAATACCAGAGTAACTAATGCTATTAATTATCTCGCTTTTATTTTTAGGTTATAATGGTTCTTTAATCTAATAATGTTTTCATTTTTTGTACCTGTTGTTTCCGATGAATGACCCCTGATGAAGGAGTCTAAACTGGCTTCGAAACATTTGGTTCCCAATAGTATAGAAAAGACGGAGAAAAGAAAAAGTGAGCGGTTGGTTTGGTTGACTATTTTTTCCCCCTCTCTTGTCTCTTTGTTGTACATTCATTGTAAATTCGTCTCTAATGAGCTGTGAAAGTAAGTAGTTTCGAAGTCTATTCTTGATTTGTGAACGTTTTGGGTGTACTTTTTTACCACACAAAAAATTTTCCTAATAAAGTAGATTTCATTTCGAATTTTAAAAAATTTTAAAAAGATACATTAGGCAAAGATTTCTTCCAATTTGCAAGGTAGCTGATGAATACTCTTAAGATTTCTTTCAATTCAGGTACTAATAATTATTATCTCTATTTTTCTTAAATATAGTATAAAAATTTGAGGAAGTTAGCAATTTCAGAAATATGTTATCGTTTTGGATTATTATCATTTCGAAAAATGGAATAAACTGAATAGATTTTGATGATAGACTAGATTTTGCGTTGATTCTGGTAAATTCATGACTATGGCATTTTCATTGCCAAAACATATTTCGATACTGGCTAAAGTGTTGTTTTTTTCGATGATAAATTCTAGTGGAATTGCATGGAAAATGGTAACTGCGGGGTTTTCTGAGGTCGCAATTTTGAGACCAATCTTTTTAGTGGATAGGCGAAGTCATGAATATTTTTTATCTCATAAGTCAAAACAGAAGATTCGAAAGAATCGGTGGAGAAATTCAATCAAGCATTTTGAGTGATTTTTTATTTTTTATTCCCTAACCTAGCGTGACTGATTGTTTCGAATCTCCTCACAGTACATGCCAGTTGATCATTTTGATCAGGCAATCGGATCAAAATGATATGCAACGCTTTTATACAAATTCTGGATTTTTTGTTTGGTCAGCAATTTGCGCATCACCCTTAAATTCAAAATTTTCTAAAACATTCCTTGTTCGTCTTAGGAAGTTATGAGACTTTCGAAAGTATAGAAACACTTTCAGAAAGGAATAAAATTAATTTCCGCAGTTGAATATTCTTTTTCTGTTTGTTCAAGATTTATAATTTTAGTTAAAAATTCATCTTTTTTGGTTAAAAAATCAACTATTTTGTAGAAAATTCGTCCTTTTGGCTTTGAAATTCATTTCTTTTGGTGTGAATTTCATCCTTTTTAGTTGAAAATGCAACTCTTTTGTTGAAAATTAATCTGTTTTGCTTGAGAATTCAATTATTTTGTTGAAAATTCGTCTTTTTTGTTTGAATTCAACTGCTTTAGATTCGAAATAACAATCTTTTTTGGTCGAAATATCAACTATTAAATGTTTCTTCAAGAATTCATATTTTTTGGTTGAAAATTAAAGTAATTGGTTGAAAGTCAGACTACCAGATTAAAAATTCAATTTCTCAGTTGAAGATTCATCACTTTAGTTAAAAATGTATGGCTTTGGTTGAAAATGGAATTACTTTGATGAAAATTCGTTTTTCTCTTTGTTGAGAACTCCTGTGATCAACGGGAAATTTAACTGTTCCATATTTTTTTAAAATTTTAATTTATGGTAGAAAATTTGAATTTTTCTTGTTTTTTCACTTAAACGCGAACTGAATTCATAGAACCCAATCAAAAAATCCAAGTATGCTTGGATGAAAGTTAATTCTTTAATTATTTTTGTTTGAAAAGTCTACTATTATATTTTTGGTTAAGAATTCATCTTTTTGGTCAAATATAATAATATTTTGCCGAGTTAGGGTAAATCCAACTATGAAGGAGTGGTTTTTTAGAATCCAGGAAATGGGGTCAAATATAATAATATTTTGCCGAGTTGGGGTAAAGCCAACTATGAACGAGTGGTTTTTTCAAATCCTGGAAACGGGGTCAAATTCAATTATATTTTGCCGAGTTGGGGTTTAGAGAAAAATAAACGGGTGGTTTTTTTTTAAATACAAGAGATGGGGTCAAGTGTAATTATATGTTGCCAAGTTAGGGTATGACCAACTATAAATGGGTGGTTTTTTAGAATACTGGAAATGAGGTTTAATATGATTGCATTTTTCCGAATTGGAGTATGACCAACTATAAACGGGTGTTTTTTTAAACCAGAAATGGGCTCAAATATAATTGGGCGGTAGGTTTTGCCGGGTTGGGGTATGGCCAACTATAAACGGGTGATTTTTTAAAATACTGGATATGAGATCGAATGTAATTATATTTTGCCGAGTTGGGGTATAGCCAACTATAAAAGGGTGGTTTTTCAAAATGCAGGAAATGGGGTCAAATATAATTACATTTTTCCGAATTGGGGTATGACCAACTATAAACGGGTGTTTTTTTTTCAAACTGGAAATGGGCTCAAATATAATTGAGCGATAGATTTTTCCGAGTTGGGGTATGGCCAAATATAAACGGGTGGTTTTTCAAAATACTGGATATGGGGTCAAATGTAATTATATTTTGCAAATCCTTCAATAATACCCAGAGGAAATGGGATAGGTAAAAAGTGAATAATGGAAAAAGGGCTACTGAAAAGGAGTAAGACGTGTGATCCTGCTCAACCCTACCTTTTTTCCAATTTATCCCCTTTAACAAAGACGCTGCTCCCTAGGCCCCTCGAATGCCCATTTCAATATTTTTATTTACATCCTGTTGTTCTTTTAGCTCTTGATGTTGAAAATAACTCTTGCTGGTATTCTTATGGCCATATTTGTAATCAGCGCATCGAAATACATCACTAAACGAGATTTTAAATATATCAGATGTTTGCGCTTTTCGGAACTCCACCGCGATTCTTTTCGGAAGTAATATACGATTTATGTCTGATCTTCATGTATACAACTTACTTTTTTCTGGTTTTTCATTGATTTTGAATGGTTTCATGCAAGTCTTCTTGCTTCTGCGCGTGTTCGACTAAAAAGATTGGTTTTAAAATTGCAACCTCAGAAAACCTCGCAGTTACCATTTTTCAAGCAATTCCACTAGAATTTATCGGTGTAAAACAAATAGCTTAGCCACTATTGAAATATGCTCTAGTGATGAAAACCTCATGGTCATGAGGAAACTTAAAGAAGATGAACTTTACCAAACTTTATCAGAACTCTGTTCTTATATAGTATAATAAGATGTTTGTTTGAATCTAAGAATTAAAGATTTTTCTCGATTTGAAAAATCAACTTTATGTTTGAAAATGTCTGTTTTTTAAGAATTCTTCTTTTCGGATAGAAAAGTCATCTTTTTTTGTTAAAAATTTTCCTTTCCTCGGCTGAAAATACCCTTCTTGTTGAAAATTCAACTTTTTTGAAAAAAAATCGTATTCTTGGCTTGAAAATTCAACTATTTGATTGTATATGCAACTATTTGATTGATATTGTTTGTTTCTGGAAACTCAACTATTTGGTTGAAAATTCATCTTTGCGGGTAGAGAATTTAACTATTAGGTTAAAAACTCATATTTCATGGTAGAAAAATCATCTGTCTTGGTTAAAAATTCATCTATCTTGGTTAGAAATTCATCTATCTTGGTTAAAAATAACTTTTTCGTCGAAAATTCAACTTTTTTGGTTGAAAACTCATATTTCCGGATACAAAAATCAACTCGTTTCTAAAATATAAATCATTTATAAAAGTAACATCTACTAGTAAAAAATCATGATTTTATATAATTTAGTTGAATTTAATGACAATTTAGGAAGTATAAGAAGTTTTTTATTCCTCTGCAGCTCTCAAAGGATAATTATAGGCGTAAGTTTGTACTTACAGAACCCTTTTCATCAGTGAAAAGATCGTTACCAATATGAAAAATATTATTTAGTGAAGTAAAAACGTGATTTTCCTCACTTTTCGACTTTAATATTAATTTGCGATGTATCTGGGCTTTTTTTGTGCTGCATATTTCCCGAAGGATAATTATATTTGTAAATAATAATATTTAGAACCCTTCTCGTATATTAAAAATTAATTTTTTACCAAAATAACAAAAAAATCGCTATTATTTGTTATTTTGAGCTTGAACAAAGATGCGCGAACATAAGATATATTTCTTCTTATCTGTAACTTTTTGTGGGAGATCTAGGTACAAAACTAAAACTTTTGGACCCGCTTGGAAAAAAAAAAAGCATTCCGCCCTAGTGCTCGAGGTACTTCATTGAGTCAGAACAAGGACGTTGATGATCCAATGCTTTTCTTAAGCTAAATGACTGAAATCGCACAGCATTTATTATCATTATACCTGGCATAAATTCACATTGAACATCCCAGATCAATCCGCTAGTTATTCCCATGACCTTCTCAATAAATATTTTGGTCAATAATTTGCCCACGGTAATAAGTAGACTAATCGCTCTATAATTAGTACAGTCACCTTTATCACCCTTTCCCTTGTTGATTGTGACGATAATCGCTTTTCTCCGATCATTTTTAATTCCGTGACAAATATCCGCCACCGCTCTCAAGCATTTCAACAGTGATACCATCCATGTCAGAAGCCTTATCATTATTTAGTTTCCTAATCACAGATATAATGTCGACGATATTGCTTCTTGTTCCGCTACCTACAACGGAATTGTCTAACGTATTCTCTTCAATGTGAAGGTTGTTATGCTCCATAGCTTGACCTCTATACAATCTCTTGAAAAAATCTCTAATACAGTCTATCACTTTGTCCGATTCTCATACCATTTCACCATCAGAATTTTTAATCTCGACTACCTCAGTGCTAGAACTTCCTTTCCTAATCTTCCTAACCAATTCTCAAAATAATTTCTTATTTCCTTTGAAGTCATTCTGCATTTTTTATCTTCTTCCGCTTTGATTTTATCCTTGCTTCCTTTGACTAGTATCTTGGCTTCTCCTTTTTCATCTTTATAATTATTTTCTAATCTAATCCTCTTCTCATAGCTAAGACTTTTACTGTTTAATGATCTCGAGTACGCTCGCTTTTTCTCGTTAACAGCCAAGCGGATTCCATCTTTCCACCAAGCATCTCCAGCCTTCCTTCCTACAGCCGCAGTACCGCACACTTCGAATGCATCTTTGAAGATGCTATCCCGTAGTATTACACAGCCACACAAAACAAAATCGTTTTTCGGGCCTGGAGGTTAGACCATGCTTACGATATGTTTTTGCGGTCGCTAAATCCGAATCCGAGGTCCAAAAAACTCCAGCACGTCAGGATTCTAACATAAGCTCAAAAAACTTCATAAACAATATTTTTCGAGTCCGAGGGTAAAACCATGTTTATTATATGTGTTTGGAGTCGCTGAATCCGAATCCGAGACTCAAAAAACCCTAGTACATCAG
>JAUMHM010086370.1:0-11002 GCA_032362435.1 Melikaiella ostensackeni
ACACTCGTATATGGAAGAAACTGAATGAAACAGAATCTGCTAGAATTTCGTAAACCAGCAGTTAGTGAATTTTCAAATTTTTTGTAGGCTCAGGCTACTATCATTTTTTTACATGCACGCATTTAGATAACGGAATAACGAAGATTAATTGCAATATTTGGATTTCTTGAAATTGTCTGTTTTTTACGAGGTCAAGTCGAGATTGAGTGAATCCTAAAACTAGAAGAAACACGAAATTTAATTAAGAACTCAAATTTTATGATTACTTGTATTTTTCAAGCCTCCTCAGGTCTTTTCATTCTGATTTTTTTTTTAACAAAATAATCAATATAGCAAGAAAGATACTCGATAAATTTTTGCTCTTTTGCATTTAAAATTTAAAGCGTCAACTTCAAAAAATAATGTTTTAAACATCTTTTTAGCTTTGTTTCGCGTGTCATTTCTTCTTTATAACAAAATTTTTGACCTCCTAAATCCGAAAATAACGGTCATACGAATATACAATATTATACCCTGGGCAAACTCTAAAAATGGAGGGCGAACATGTAGACTGAAAATTTTGTACAATACATGTTTTTCACGAATCACACATGCAATGTTGTTTTTTTTACATGGCCTGACCCATGTAGAAATTTCGATCGGGATTTAGAAGGGCCCCGGCTAGTATTCCCTATTTATGATAGGGCTCTGATCGGAAAATATATAGAGGGCCTGGCTAGTTTTGTAATGATGTTTTAGCCGGGCTCTATCTAGGAATTCTAGTCAGGTCTCAATGGCAATATCCTTCCACCGCCCGTCTAGACCCTTTCTGTTCTCCGGTACGTTCAACATTCAGGCGCGAAATAAATATATGTGAAAAACAATTTGTAAACAACAAAATGAAGAATATTTAAATAAAAACAAATTTTGGATACATTATATCGAATGTTTATATTTTATTGCTTGAAGATCGTTTTTGTATATATTTGTATCACACAACACGTGAATGTTGTACAATTGCACTCAACTATGACAATTCATTATTTTCATTATTTTCCACTAGCTTTCACTTGCGCAGTACAAATTTAGCAGTTTTCCTTATATCATATATATTAAAAACAATTTTTTCTTTATTTAAAAGAAAATAACGTTATTTGGAGAGGTGAGAAAATAAATAAGTTGAAATTTTTTGGTTATGTTCACACACCCTGTTTAGTATATATGTTAGATGGAATTGAATAAACTATCACTTATACTTTATTTAATAAAAATTCCGGTTGTGTTGCTCTCATTAAAAGCAAATGTCTATAAGTGCTAAACATTCGGATGCTTCGGATGAAAATCAAGTTAACTTGCTGCCACGCGCGGTTCGGGCAGCCATTCGCGTGTTCACTAAAGTAAAATTTATAGTGAATACAAACTTTTAAAGATGGCACTGCAGTATACAGGGTGTTTTTATCATTAGACATCGGAATATCTCAAGAAATACGCATCCAACGAAAAAAATGTCCGTAATAAAAACTTTTTATTTTCGAAGGGAAAAGCGACTCCGCAAAAATTTACGCCACACCCCACCCTCTGGAAGCCGAATGGGGGGGGGGTAATTCTGAAATTTCAAATAGGAACCTACATTTTTTATTGCGGATTCAGATTCTCCACTAAAAAATTCGTAATTTTTATTCAAAAAAATCCGCCCGTCTCGCGGGCACATTCTCATCATGCGCTTCGCGCACAGCTCGCAAGTTTGAGCGCGCGATTCAGTCGTCGTGCTTCGCGCTCCAAAACATGTGCATGTTTATATGTTCTTCATGTACAAATTACTAAATTTATTTTTGATTTCAAATGAAAAAGGAAATTCATTTTACTTCAGGCTCTATCGACCTTGAGGAATACATCCTCATCATAATATTCGCGCTCGATTTTCTGCGCTCACCGTATAATATGTACGAACAAATAGTTAAGAAGACGATTAAAGAATTATCTTAATGATTTATAATTGGTCTTATAAAGAAACGTTTAATGGCAATTTTATTTTACTTCTCAGAAGCACAAATTCTACTCTTCTGACTTTTTTTTTATCTCGCGTCGTTTGGCTCAAGACTTGAAATTAAACTATTTCAATATCATTTTTCATACTTAAAAAAACCTATGCTTCCTATCAGAAAATGTTTATGAGAAGGCTTATGGGTCTTCATGAAAGCAACAATTTTGATATCTTAACTTTTTTTCGTATCTCGCGTTATTTGGCTCAAAATTTGAATTTTCGTAAAAAATTCAAAAAGCTGTTATGACAATCTTGTAGGGCTCTCAAAAAGCCACGTTTTTCTTCTTCTGATTTTTTTCATATCATTCATCGTTTGGCTTGAAATTTTCATTTTCTTTTCATTTTTTGAATTTTGAAAATGCTATAACTCTCATAATCTTCATTTTATTGGAAAAAGTCATGGGGATAGATTGTTCGACTTTCTAAATACTACAAATAGTCATACATATAATTTCAAAATCTTGAAGAAAATGTTCTAAAAAATTTTGAAAATGCTTTAACTTTTTGAATTTTTATCCAAAATAGCTGGATAACGAACCTAACCTTCAGTTTTCGACACGAAGAGAGTGTACCAAAGGTCAATCCAACAGATTCATTCTTTCAAAAGTTATCGTGCTCACAGACAGACATACATACAGGCAGACATACACATTCGTAAAAAATTGTTTTTCGGGTTCAGGGGGTCTCAAAACGTAAAAATTTGACAAAAACGGGGCGGGGGAAGGGTCAAATTTTACACAAATCTAATACCTTCTCTGATGAGAATGTAAGAAATTTTTCGATTTGCGCCAGATGGCGATGCATTTGCAAAAAATGACATTGTTGACTATTCAAGGAATGCGCTTCTGAACGAAAGATAAAAAAGACATGATGATTGTTTCCAGAAAAGCTATTCAATTGTAATCAATTTAATTTTTAACACACCCTCCACCCACCTGGGAAGAGGGTTAAAGTTGAGCAGAAAGATTAAAAAGCTCAATTTTATTTTTAAACCGCAGGCTTCTCATTTTGACTCCAGGTATGTGAGCAGTCAATGAATTAACTACTTTTAGTGTTTTCCAGGAACAACGACGTGGACGTAGTAGTTGTCTGCTCCCTTTGGGGTGCTTTTTTCGGTGAGTCCCCTCACCTCTCACTATCCGGGTGCTTGTTTTCGGTGAGTCCCCTCGCCTCTCACTATCAGGGTGCTTGTTTTTGGTGAGTCCCCTCGCCTTTTACTATCAGGGTGCTTTTGTTCGGCGAGTCCCCTCGCCTCTTACTATCGGGGTGCTTTTCTTCGGCGAGTCCCCTTGCCTCTCACCATCGGGGTGCTTTTTTCGGTAAGTCCCCTCGTCTCGTACCATTAAGCTGCTTGTTTTCGATGAACATTTTACTTTGAGTGCTCAAAGTGGTGTCCTCTTACTTCGATGCATGTTATGTCGATTAACCGTACCGTGGTTCGTGAAAGACGACTCGTCTGAGAACAATATTCGAAAAAAGAAATTCGGGTTCCCTTGTATCTGCTGTTGCATCCATTGACAAAATGTCACTCGGCTTTGAAAATCATTGTCATAAAGATCGTGATGTAATGAAATATGAGAGGGATGATATTCATTACGTTTTAATACCTTCGAAACACTGGTTAGAGACATTTCGGAATCACGGCTTAGTTGCCGAGTACTAACATGGGGGTCATGAGCAGCTGCGGCTAATATCGCGATTTCATTATTAATTCCAGTAATAGTTTTTCGACGATTCCTTTTTTTGCTCGTACACTTCCGTCAGTGGTGAACTTGTCTACAACCTGATCAGAAAGAGCGCTTGACCGTGCACTGCCTGGAAAACGTTGAGCATAAAGAGTGACAGCATGTTCGATATTCCTGCCACTTTCCCCATAAACGAGAATCATTTTAATTCTTTCTTGTACGCATAAAGTCTCCATTGTAAAAGTAATGACGTCAAGTAATGAGAGAATACAACGACACCCAATCAAACCCAAATGATCGTAAGCAGCACAGCCAAACTTCCCAAATAAAACAAAGTAAGACACCCAATCCAACCTTAAGAAACTGACCGTTTCTCTTTCCTTCTTTTGTAATGTTGCAGGTTTCACCTGCAAATTACTTTGTCTTGTTGTTGATTTCAATTATTTGTAAACAGAGGAAATATCCGCGAGAGAACGAGGCTCGATAAAGGGCCAACCAATTTGATTTCTTGCATTTTTTTTACTATGTTTTATTATTTTTTTGTCCTACACACTTTCAGGTGGGCATTTCGTAGGGAGAAAGAATAAGAGTCACCCTTGCTACTTCTTTTGGTTTTTTTTGTTTTCGTCATTCGCCGAGATTTGAGGACGAGAGAGAAATGGAGGAAGGAGTGATTTCACTTGGAGTATCAACTACCATCAAGGATCGGCGGTACGGATGACGAGGAAGAAAGGCGGGTTGAAGTCGCGCAGGCACAGGCGCAACCGAGGGTTGTTCACCGGGGGTGGAATGTGGATGCGACTCCCGCATTTCAAATCCTGTATCTGGCGCCATTAAAAAAAAAATTAAAAATTCTGCGGAAATTAATTCAAAGTCTTTTTATTTTTTGTTTTCTTTCGTTCAAATAAAATTGGGAAATAAGAATCTTTGTTTTACTTTCGTTTGGAAACGTATTCCTTGAATATAGTCAACAATGACATTTTTTTACAAAGGCATTGCCACCTGGCACGAATCGAAAAAATTTTTTCGAATAGAAACTTACGTATTTTTTAATGGAGAATCTGAATGTGCAATAAGAAATATAGGTTCCCATTTGAAATTTTAAAGTTTGTACATGGGGCATAACAGCCACATTTGTTGGATCAACAAAAATCTGTTTTGCTGTAATGTTTGTTCAAACTGTTCATGAAGTTGTTATACTTTCTTATTTACCATAGTCGCATAGTTTATTTAATGACATATATACTACCACATAGAACAGAAAATCCTTGGGCAGAAATAGCTTGCCATACTCCAAATATGTAGTTCTAAATAAAAGTATTATTGTTGATCCAACGTTATCTCTGCCAAGGTTCTTTCATTGAAAATTACAACCACATTTACAACTCTCACGTAGTTTTCAATTACCTGCAGCTTTTTTTTCAATTTAAAGATGACCACCTCTTCCCTATTTTCCTTCCTGCATTTAAAAAATTCCATAAAGCACCTAAAATCAAGAATTTTGACCCAATTTTCCCTCTTTTACAAAGCTTCAATTCATTTTTAAAGAATTATAAAGAGAAATTCAAGACATTAGAAATAAGACGCTTTGGAAGAGATACTTTTTGATGATACCAATTTCAAATATAACCTAAACGAGTTATTTGCCATTTTTCTAAACAGGGCCTATAATATTTTAAATTCCGGACTACATATCTTTGTTTGTCCCCGCCCTCCCCACAACCACTCACAAGATGCCCAAAAATTTTTTTTTTTAAACTGTATCAATAACAGGTTTCACAAACCAAAATTCTCTAAAAACAGGGAAAATAAGACTTTTTCACGAAAATAGGGAAATAAACTATTTTAAATGAAATATTAATGTGGGCACTATATTAAATTCAATTTGAAACGCTTTAAATTCCTGAAATTTCAAGTAAAAATATTGCATTTTCAACAAAATAGATGAATTTTTAACTAAGTAGTTGAATTTTCAACCAAAAAGATGAATTATCAACCAAAAAGATTAATCCTCCACCAAAAAAGAAGAACTTTCAACTAGAAACGATCAATTTCCAATGGAAAATGCAATAGTTAAAATTTTCAGTTAAAAAAATTAATTTTGGACCAGAAAAAACGAATTTTTTAACAAAAAAGTTGAATTTTCAACCAAAGAGATAAATCTTCAACCTTCAACTAAAATGAATTTGAAAAAAAGTATCTCAACTTTCAATTAAGTAGCTGAATTTTCAACCAAACAGTTGAATTTTCAAGCCACAAAGGCGAATTTTCAAACCAAAAAGACAGAGTTCCAACCAAAAAGGATGATTTATAACAGAGTTGATGAATTTTCAACGTAATAGTTAAATTTTCAACCAAGAGAGATTTTTTAATCAAGAAAAAAAATCTCAACCAAATTGTTGAATTTTCAATCGCAAGTACTTGAATTTTCAATAAAAAAAGAAGAATTCTCAATGAAAAATATAATACTTAATATTTTAACCAAATAAGATTTTAATTTTGAATAACAAATAGTTGAATTCGACCAAAAAAGACGAATTTGCAACCGAAAAGATTTTTTTCGTTAACAGAGAAAACAAATGTCAACCAAATTGTTGTATTTTCTAGCCAAAAAGGCGAATTTTCTACAAAATATTTCAACTTTCACCCCAAAAATATGAATTTTCAACAATAAAGTTAATTTTTAACCAATTAATAAAATTCTCAATGAAAAAAGATAAATTCTTAACTTTTTTTCTTATTGGGTTCTATTAATTCACTTTGCATTTAAGTGGAAAAACGAGAAAATGGGGATAAGAGGAGGATCTGCGTAATATTTTTACTTTCGTGAATTATATAATTTTTCAATTTTAGTTTTTTTTACACTGCAATCTTTTTTTTAGCTGAGATTAAAAAATGTTCTGAAGGTCTGAGAGCTTTCAACTAATAAAAAAACATCAGGAACAAGATTAAATGTACAAGGAAACAAAAACAGAAGAAGTAGGTTTTTCAAATAGTCATTTGTGTGTTTTTCAAATTATTTCCTTCTAGCATGCATACTGAGAAAAATACAGTCAAACAAATTCAAACATAGACATTTTTCAATTCTGTTGTATATCTATTTTTCGATCTCTGTTCTTTTCGAAGTTTTCTTTTGATTCATTTTTATCAGTCCAGCTCGACCCGGAAGTGGGTCAAAATCCATGTTTGGTAATTTAAAAAAAATAATTACTTGTTTTTGCCTGTACTTTTCACAATTCAATAGTGCTAATTAATAGCTGGAAAGAACTTTCATGTTTTTTTTCTTTCATTGAAAGAGAAAAAAGTTATGCAACTATTCGTGTGTCCATATTTTCGTTTCTGGGGACAGGCCATACCTTTGACGAAGGTATTCCTTGGAAGTGGTTGCCTCTTTTAGGAAGTTTCTTTCGTGTTTCAATAGAGCTAAGTAATAGCTCAAAAGTAATTTCTTGTTTTTTTTTTTAAATTGAAGAATAAAAAAGTTATGCAACTTTTTCTGAGTCTTACAAAATTACTCTTACAAAGTAAAAATCAGCGTCTTTTGGGACGCTCCGTTCCTTTGACACGAGTTTTCTCACAGATTGTTGCTTTTTTCGAAGCGTTTCTTTCATGATTCAATAGAGCTAAATAATAGCTCGAAAGTAATTTCTTGTTTTTTTTTCTTAAATAAAAAGCGTTAAAGTTAGATAGTTTTTTGTGCCTCCTGTAAAATTGGGTGTTTAGCACTTTCGCCCGTATGCAGTGTCACCCTTCATTTATAAAACACAAAATGGCTACAAAACTTGCTAAAGAAAAGGCTTTAATTTCGAATAAAAAGGTCGGATTGGAGACCTTGTCTAATTTTTTCTCTATTCCTTCGCAACTAAATGATATTAAAATTAGTACCACTCGATGATATTTGTAGAAATTTCAAAATCGTCGAAAATAATAAAAATCCGATAGTCCTTGAGAAATCTTCTTTCATACGAAAATATTTGGCGTTACTTTTTCCTAAATGAGAAGTATGTTCTCTGAATTGAAAAAATAGGCGATTTAAATCTATATGACCTTTTTAATTCCGGCGGCGTAGAATACTCCTAATATAAGGCTCTTAGGTTTATTCATTTT
Source organism: Melikaiella ostensackeni (assembly GCA_032362435.1). NCBI lineage: Eukaryota > Metazoa > Arthropoda > Insecta > Hymenoptera > Cynipidae > Melikaiella > Melikaiella ostensackeni. Next base: position 7,816 of record JAUMHM010086370.1, read on the forward strand.
GTAAAAAGGATACAAAATGTACAAAATGGCAGAGTCCTGTTAAATATCATTAGCCATAAACAGCATTTATTATTATAATTTATACTTACCAATAAAATTGAAGAAAACCGCAAAGGTGAAGAGGAGATTAGCGTTAATGAACTTTATATTTTTTTTATTCTGAAGGAAACTGAATATCTCACTAAGCCTTGTGAAAACAGCAGTTAATGTAATTTTTGTAGGTTGCTTGCTGGTATATATGTATGTGTATATTAGTCGTAGCGTATCTGTTCGGATACTTACTAGAAAATAGAGAAAATGCGAGAAAAAATTGGGAAGGAATTACTTATATAACACATTGCTACGCTCCAACTTTTCTTATGTCTACTATAAATTTACAACCTCTGACGTACGTGATAAAAATACTTATCAACTCGTCTACAGTTCAAACAGAGATATTGAAAAAATACCGTTTTTTCAAAGTCGCAGCTTTGTATGAAAATTTTCAAAAATCTGTGCAAAATTTTTAAGTAAATCAATCATTCTAACTCTATTATACGAGAAAAATACTATAAACAATAATATATTGTTTAAAAAATTCTAAAACATCTGATTATGACTAGAAAGTAATAATTTATGTTACAGAAATAATTGTACTAAAACAAACCGCAGAAAATAGGAATTTGCGCCAAAAACTCACAAAACCTTATGGGAGTGAAATTCAAATAGTAATTTTTTATTTGTATTTTATGGCCAATTGTAAAGAGAAGTGTTGAGGGACAATTTGATACGCCTCATATCAACGATTCTGTCCAAAGTTTACCAAAACGTCTGAAACTTTATGGAGTTGGCGGAACCCCTAAATACTATTTTTTTTAAATCTAAAAAATACGTGTTAATTTTTTTGGATTCGAACAAAGGACCCCGCACAAAATGTATGGAAAAGGCCTTTCGATGGATTTTACTGACACTCATTTATTTTGTAGTTTATGAAACTAGAAGACATTTCCCAAGACTTGGACCAATTATGACTAGTTTTTTATGTGTGGGTCCTTTGGGAGAAGAGAGCATGAAAATTAAAAAAAAATTCCAATGCGTTTTTGGACCACCTTATGGTGCCAACTAATGAAAGAAGTTGCAGCGGTATATTTTACAATCTAAATTAGTTGGCCCTACTACCTATTTTCTTCAGTGAAATATTTGCAATAACAATATTTTTGTGATGTATTCAAACATTAAGCAATTTCTATCAAAACATGATAGTCAGTACATTCCTTGGGGTCTTAATTTTATATTTCCATACTCTGTTGGTTTACCCTTAATAAAAATAAAAAAATTTCGGCCGTTTGGAAATTTTTTTGTTTTCGAGAATCTCATTGTCTAAAATGATGAAATTGTTGTCAATCACACTATAATTGATTGATCAATGTGGTGTATTCTTATCTGCAAAGTTTAATGAAACACAGAGCTAGTGACAAAGCATTTACGAATTTTGTGTCATAAACGTATGCAACATAAAAAAATATCCGTCATCCTCGTAAACAACAGTTTCGTAAAAGTGCAAATGAAGATTTTGAATAGTGGGCTTTTTGACAATAATAAGGTTATGAAATTCAAGGTTATTGGCAGATAAACGAAAGCTGAGTTATTTTAGACTATGATGAACATTGAAATTTCATGATAGGTAGACAACTTGGCCTTGATTCTAGGACACGTGAAAAACAATGAAAAACCTCAATATTTTGTTATAAGTGTTTAATTTGTTGTATTTTATTTTCTGTAAAACTTTCATTGATAAAGGTCGCAGGCTAGTCATGAACGACATAATATTTTTAAAACATTACAAGTTCAATTTTCAACCAAAAACGGAAAAGTTGAATTTTTAGTTAAAAAATTCATTTAAAAATAACGAATTTTCAACAAAATATTTAAATTTTCAACCAAAGTGATGAATCATCAACTAAAAAAATAATTTTTTACAAAGAAGATAAATTTTCAACCAAGATGATAAATCTTCAACAAAAAAACTGAATTTATAATAGATGAGTTCAACTTTCAACCAAGTAGTTAAATTTCTAACCAAAAACGAGTTTTTAACCAAGCAGATTACTTTTCTACCAGAAAGGATGAATCTTCAACAAAATACATGAATTTTGAACTAAAACAGAGAATTTTTCAACCAAATAGTTAGATATGCAACTTGAGAATACACATTTTAAACCAAAAGTAGATTATTCATATTTTCAGTTAAAAAATTAATGTTCAGCCAAAAAAAATTTGTTCAAAATAATTAAATTTTCAACAAAAGAGGTGAATTTCCAACCAAAGATGGAATAGTCAAATTTTCAATTGAAAAAATAATTTTTCAACGAAAAAAGATGAATTCTCAACGAAAAATGTAATGATTGATGTTTCAACAAAAAATATTAAAATTGAAATATTTCGATATCATTTTGCATACCTCAAAAACAAACTATGCCACCTACCAAAAAATGTTTGGAGGAAAGCTTACAGGTCTTCGTAAAAGCAACAATTTTTTCATCGTAACTTTTTTTCGTATCTCGCGATATTTGGCTCAAAATTTAAATTTTTGATTTTTTTTTAAAATTTAAAAAGTTGTTATGACAATCTTGTAGGGCTTGGAAAAAGCAACGTTTTTCTTCTCTTGACTTTTTTCATATCGTGCATCGTTTGGCTTAAAATTTTCATTAACGTTTTTTTTTGGCACTGACTAGCGTTACGGAATTTTCCGTAAAACTAACAAGATCAAGTATAGCGCTAGGGCTAGAGTTACGGAAAATTCCGTAAGTTTAGCTCTGAACGAGCTGGAAAGGGGTTGATCTTACGGAAAATTCCGTAACGGTAGACATTTCATTCTTTTTTTGAATCTTGAAAATGCTATAATTCTCATAATTTTTTTTTATCGAAAAAAGTCATGAAAATATAATTTTCAAATCTTGAAAAGAAAACGGTCTCAAAATTTTTGAAAATGCCCCAACTTTTTGAATTTTCATCCGAAATGGCTGGTTAACGAATTTGGCCTTCAATTTTCGACAATAAAAGAGTGTACGAAAGGCCAATCCAATAGATTAATTCTTTCAAAAGTTATCGTGTTCACAGCCAGACATACAGCCATATATACATACGTACATACAGACATACGTACATACATACATAGATACATACATACATACATACGTTCATACAT
>JAUMHM010086372.1:0-11000 GCA_032362435.1 Melikaiella ostensackeni
CGCGCCTTGTGCGACTTAACCTGCGAAATAGGTATATTATTGCTCCTAAACTTTTTTTGCCGCTTGGTATTAGAAACAAATAAAAATAGTTATAATTTTTGGAAAAATTGGAAAGGTGACTCCTTAAAACCTTATATTATTTTTGCTGGAAGGTGGAAAAAAAATCAAATAATATTAATTTTAATTCAATCATTCGCGGGTGGCTCTAGAGACCCATGTGGGCCTCTAGAGCTGGAAAGGGGGAACACCCGATGTACGGTTCATTACTCTGCATGTTCTGTACCTTATTTTTTATGATACATATTAATATTTACTTTAACTCCTTCTCACACTATTGGCTCGTGGATTACTGCTTTCATCTGTTGAAAAGACACAATTTTATTTCAATTTCAGATTGATTCTTAGACAGATTAATTGAACTTCAAAAGATGATGAAAATTTAAATAAAATTAATGTTAGTTTGATTATTCACAGGAGGCTCTAGAGGCTCTTAATTTCAGATTGATTCCTAGATAAATTAATTAAACTTTAAAAGATAACAAGAATTAAAATAATAATAATTTTAATTCAATTCATCGCGGGAGACTCGAGAGGCCCTCGTTCGCTTCTAGAGCTGGAGGGGATGAACTTCAGATGTACGGTTTATTATTTTGCATTGCTTTTACCTTCTCCTTCATGATAAATGTTAATACTCACTTTGACTTCTTCATATACTACCTGCTCGTAGACTACTGTTTCCATCTATTGAAAAGAAATAATTTTTTTTAAATTTCAGATTGATGCTCAGATAAATTAATTGAACTTCAAAAGATGATAAAAATTTCAATAGTATTAATGCTACTTCAATTAATCGTGAGAGGCAATAAAGGCCCTCGTGGACCTTAAGAGTTAGAAAGGGAGAACCCCAGATATACGGTTTATTATTTTGCATGTTTTTTACATTTTCTTTCATTAAACATGTTGATATTTTCTTCAACTTTCTCGTACTGTTTACTCGTAAATTAGAGTTTTCATCTGTTAAAAAGAAATAATTTTATTGAACTTCGAATTGATTCTTAGACAAATTTATTGAACTCTAAAAGATGAAGAAAATTTAAATAATATTAATTTTAGTTTGATTGATCGCGAGAGGCTCTAGAGGCCCGCGTGGGCCTTTAGAGCTGGAAAGGGGGAACCTCAGATGTACGGTTTATTATTTTGCACGTTTTTTATATTGTCTTTCATGAATCTTGTTGATATTTCCTTCAACTTCTTCTCGAAATATTTACTTGTAAATTATAGTTTCCATCTATTTAAAAAAAATCATTTTAGTAAACTTCAGATTGATTCTTAGACAAATTCATTGAAATCTAAAAGATAAAGGAATTTTGAATAATATTAATGTTAGTTTGATTAATCGCGAGAGGCTCTAGAGGCCCTCGTGGGCCTTTAGAGCTGGCAAGGGGGAACCCAAGATATACGGTTTATTATTTTGCATGTCTTGTACCTTCTTCTTCATGATACATTATAATATTTACTTCAATTTTTCCTCATACCATTTGCTTGTAAATTACTGTCTTCATCTATTGGAAAAAAAATAATTTTATTTTAAAGAAAAAACATTATATTTTGATTTTAGATTGATTCCTAGATGAATTTATTGAACTTTAAAAGATGATAAAAATTGAAATAACATTAATTTAATTTAATTGATCGCGGGAGGCTCTAGAGGCCCTCGTGGGCCACTAGAGCTGGAAAGGGGGAAACCCCTTTATTATTTTGCATTGTTTTTACCTTTCCTTTTACGATACATGTTAATATTTACTTGCACTTCTTTATATACTATCTGCTCGTGGATTACTGTACTTATCTATAGATAATAAATATTATTATCTCAAAAAACATACATTTAATTTTAATTTAAGATTGATGCCTAGATAAATTTATTGAACTTCAAAAGATAATAAGAATTAAAATAATAATAATTCTAATTTAATTGACTTCGAATATTTCACTGCTGTCATATTTTTTATAGTGACGAGAACTTTCAATTGTGTAAACAATTTTCATAAACAAATGCATATTTCGACTATTTTTTTATGAATACGCCCAATTTATTTTGCGGAATCAACTATATATCTTGCAAAAGACTACTTACCGTCATATTCTTCATAGTGACAAAAGTTGTTAATTATATAAACAATTTTTATAAACAAATGCACATTTTGAACATTTTTTGATAAATAGGCTTGATATTCTTCGCGGGTATAACTCGAGATGTCTTGCCAAAGATTCCTTGCGGTTATATTTTTCATAATGACGAAAACTGTTAATTATTTTAAAAATTTCTATAAGCAAATGCACATCTTAAACATTCTTTATGAATAAGTTTTATTGTTGCTCAAAGAATGAATAACTTCTATCAATTTAAAATATATGCCAGCAAGAAGTCATTGGCTAGACAATTCGAGTTGATTCCGTAAAAAAAATGAAGCCTATTCATAAAAAATAGTTAAAATGTGCGTTTGTTTATAAAAATTGTTTACATAATTAACAGTTTGAGTCACTGTGACGAATATGACAGCAAGTAGTCTTTGCCAGACATTTCTGTTTGATTCCGCGAAAAAAAGAAGCCCCTTCACAAAAAAAAATAGTCATAATGTGCATTTGTTTATAAAAATCATTCATATAATTAACAGTTTGGGTCACTATGAAAAATATGACAGCAAGGAGTCTTTGGCAAGACATTTCGAGTTGTTTTTGCAAGAAATGAAGCTAGTTCATAAAGAAATAGTCAAAATGTGCATTTGTTTTCAAAATTGTTTGAATAATTGGCAAACAGCAGCTATTTATATATACAGCAGTCATATTTCATACAAAAGCCATGGATTTAAAATAGTTAATCATTGCGAGTCCGAAGGAATGACTCTCATTCATTATTTTGTTTTTTATAAACAATTTTTCTTCTAATCTCACCCACTGGAAATTATTTTTAGTTAGTTACTAAATTGATCTGTGATCTGTTTTAGTCAATTTGAAAGCCTTAAAAGAAATGGTACCATTGGAAATGTACACCAAAAAGTCTTTAAACTTTGTTTTTAAATAACAAATTATGGTTTAGTCGGAGTAAAATATCCGTAGTCGCTTGGTCAATTTTTGTTCAAAAACAGGTGCCCTTTTCCCACTGTGCGGCGTAGACGGACGAGACGCGTCTTATAACAGCTAAATATAGATTTCTGCAGCCAGTAGAAAAACAAGAAATAGGATCAATTAAATTATAATAAATAAAATTTAATAAATCCATAGGATATGAATAATGTTTGTCGGATCTCACGAACTCTCTTTCAATGAAACACACGTCTGACTGAAAACCTCATAATCTACTGAATTCAGTGGAGAAACTCGAGGGTGTTCGGACAGGACAACCACGTCTGACAGAAACTGGCATTATCTACTTACAGGAAAAGTGCTATCCCAACTGAAAGAGCAAACGTATAATCCGCTCATCCAGATCCACATTCTACACGTAGTAAGCAGGAATGGTACTTTATCAATTCATAAGTTAGAAAATAAAAAGTCCCGACCAAGCGGAGGCATTTCATCTTTCATATGGCTTGCATTTTTATATTCAGAAGTCGTATTGGAGGTGGCGGCTATCCATAAATTAATTTACGCTGAGATCCCTTCTACACTCATGATTTTTTATGCTTTTTTTAAAATTCACATACCATAGAGTTTTTGGTGTACCGTACAAGCTCCTAGTTTTAGACACTTTTTTACAGTTTTTTAACTACAAAATAATGAAAAATGATAAAAAAATACTGAAAAAATCAACTTAAGTACCTCCTATTACTATCAGTAAGGTGTGTTGATTTAATATTTTTTATTAATCAATAAGTGTCCGAAGTTCAGTGACAAAATCCCAAACTTCAGACGCTATAATATATTTCAATATTAATCATGCATTCTTTCATTCAAAGCAGTGATGAGAAGTAACTAGTTCCTTTTAACTAGTTATGGTTACTAGTTACTTTTTTCAGTAACAGTAACTATAAAAATCGTTACTTCTTTAATTACATTCGAAATGTAGCTCACAAGTCTTTTTTACGACCATCAATTTTATTGCTTTTCCAACTATTTTTTCATTTTCACTATTCAGATTATGGCGGCAGATAGCCATAGAGATTTATAGCCCAATATAGGAAAATTGAAATTTTTCTCCCACCTTGAGATTCAAAATTTTATAAAATCTATAAAAACACTTAGAAAAAAATAAAAAAATAATTTCAGAGTTAGATATTTATTTCTCTTTGGTTGATTATGAATTTTTCAAACCGGAAATTTAACTATTCCAGTTATTTAATTTATTCTTTTAGTTAAAAATTAATCTTTTTTGATCGAAAATTTGGTTGAAAATTTAATCATTTTGTTCAAAATTGAACGATATTGAGAGAAAATCACTTCATTCGGTTAAAAATTCAACTGTTTTTTTGACAATTTTTTGTTTGGTTGAACTAAACTGTCTTTTATTCAAAATTAATTTTTGTTTGTTTAAAATAAATGAAATATTACACTTTTAGTTAATGATTAATCTTTTTTCATTGTGATTTAATTTTTTCAATTGAAAATCAAACTATAACTTTTTTGATTGAAAATTGATGTTCTTTAGATGAAAATTTATAAACTTTGTTAAAAATTCATCTTTCTTTGGTAAAAAATTAATCTTCTTGGTTGAAAATCGATCTTTTGTAACTGAAAATTCACGTATTTTGTTAGAAATTGATATCTTTGGCTTTAAATTGAACAATCTTGTTGAAAATTCGTCTCTTTTGTTTGAAATTTAACCTGTCATATTTTTCATTGAGAATTTATCTTTTTGGATAAAATTTTCACTTGGTTGCAAATCAACTTTTTTGTTGAAAAGTCGCCTTTTTGGCTTGAAATTTTCAAAATCTAGTTGATTTTATTTCTCTCTTGACTGAAAATTCAACTATTTTGATGAAAATTATTTTTTTGCTTGGAATATAAATTTTCATATTTTTCGTTGAGTATTTATCTTCTTCCGCTAAAAATTAATTTTTCCAATCACAAATTTAGCTATCCCATTTTTGGTTGGAAATTGATCTTTTTTAGTTAATAATTCATGTATTTTCTTTCAAATCCGTCGTTTTTGATGAAAAATTATGTTCTTGGTTGAAAATTCATCTCCCTAGATTCAAGATTAACTATTTTGTTGAAAATGCGTTTTTTTAAATTGAAATTTCATCGACAACATTTTTCATTGAGAATTCATTTCTTTTGAAAAAAAATTTTATTGTTTGGTTGAAAAACAACTTTTTTGTTGAAAACTTGCCTTTTTGGCTTGAAATTCTAACAATATGGTTGATTTTATTTCTATTTTGAATGAAATTTCAACTATTCTGATGGAAATTCTTTTTTTGGTTGAACATAACTGTTTTGATTTGAAATTAAACTGTTTTTGGTTGAAAAACAACTATTATATTTTTTGTTGAAGATTCTTCTTTTTCCGTCAAAAATTAATTTTTTCAATTAAAAATTTAACTTTTCCATTTTTGGTTCAAAATTGATTTTTTTGAGTTAATAATTCATGTATTTTGTTTAAAACTTTTTTTTAATACAAAATTATGTTCTTAGTTAAAAATTTATCTTTTTGGTTTCTAATTCAACTATTTCGTTGATAACTCGTCTTTTTTGGTTGAAATTCAAAATATTGCATTTTTCGCTGAGAATTGAACTTTTTTGGATAGAAATTTTATTATTTTGTTAAAAATCAACTTCTTTGTTGAAAATCCGCCTCTTTGGCTTGAAACTTCATCAATCTGGTTGATTTTTTTTCTGTCTTGACTGTAAATTTAACTATTCGGTTGAAAAATGGTTTTTTAGTTGAATCTGTTTTTGATTCAAAATAAAAACATTTTTTGGTTGAAATATCAAATATTACCTGTACTTTTTTTGTTAAGAATTCATCTTTTTTCGTTCAAAATCATTTTTTTCACTCAAAAAAAAATTCATGTATTTTGTTCAAAATTCGTCCTTTTTGGTAAAAAATTATTTTCTTGGTCGAAAATTCATCTCTTTGGTTTTGAATTTACCTATTCTGTTAAAAATTCGTCTTTTTTGCTCGAGTTCAACTGTATTTGATTTGGAATGAAAATATTTTTTGGTTGAAATTTCAACTATTACCTTTTTCATTGAGAATTCACCTTTTTTGGTTGAAAGTTGAACTACTTTGTTAAAAATGTTTTGTTTTATTTTGGTTGAAGATTCATCATTTTGGTACAAAATATATCTCTTTCGTTGAAAAATTAACTATTTTAACACTTTTTTTGGTGAAACATTCATTTTTTGAATGAAAATTTAACCATTCCATTTTTGGTCTTAAATTTATATTGTTTAGTTACAGATTTAACTATTTTACTGGATATTTATCTTTCTTATTTGAAAATTCATGTATCTTGTTGAAGATATAAAGAAGATATAAATAATAAGATAAGTCTTGGTTAAAAATTCATCCTTTTTTGTTGAAAATTCAACGTCTTCTGAAACATTTTCTGTTGGTCTCAGAATGTTGTGAATCTTCTAGAAGTGGAAGTCGTAACTAGGTAAATATAAAGAAACACTTTTAGAAAAAAATAATAAATAATAATAATAATAATCTTGTTGAAGATATAAATAAGATATAAATAATAAGATAAGTCTTGGTCAAAAATTCATCCTTTTTTGTTGAAAATTCAATGTCTTCTAAAACATTTTCTGTTGGTCTCAGAATATTGTGAATCTTCTAGAAGTGGAAGTCGTAACTAGATAAATATAAAGAAACAGTTTTAGAGAGAAATAATTAATTTTCAACGCCGGAGAGATTTATAGCCCAAAATAGGAAAGCTGAAATTTTTCTTGCACACTGAAATTCAAAATTTTCTAGAACATTCCTTATTTACGAAATATTATGTGGGTCATGATTGACCTACGACTTTCATTAAAAAGTGTAGTAGCTTTCACTCGAAAGTTATGAATGAAGTTTTGTGAAAATGAAATTCAGATATATTTTTTTAAATACAAAAGTAACTAAAAATGTAGAGATAGTTACTTTTTTGGGGGAATGCAACTAAGAAAAAGTTACATTTTGAATCGATAACGATAACGATAACTAGTTACTTTTTTCGTGATTTAACGGTAACGATAACTAAATAAATAAAAAGTAACTTACCCATCACTGATTGAAAGGAGGTTCCCTTTTTGCAAAACAGGTTTCTTCAACTAGTCTTCTTTTTTTTTTCTCTCAATACTGAGACGTCGTTTTTTGAACCGATTTGCTAGAGGTGCATCATCTTTGAGATGATTTTCTTTATCATGATCGAGATTCAAGATCCAGATTATCAGCCTGCTTTCACTTTTTTTGAGCTACAGCTGCGATTTTCAGTGACAGTTGAATTGGATGATTCCAAATCTTTGACTCGAATACTGCATCCAGGCAATACGTTTAACAGTTTTCTTTTCTTGTTAGAGTTTCTTCCGCACCTAGCCTATTTTTCTGAAGAACCTTTGAAAATTAATTAGTCCATTGTATGGAATCAGGGACTTGCTCTCCATTGGGTATATTACATAGAACAAGCTGATGATTTAGTAGAATGATACCTGTACTTCTGAAGCCAGTCACAAAATCCCGAAAAAAATTTTCTTAAGTTTCAATGGTATCTTTTCGCATCCTCGGGAATAGGCACTTAGGCAAGACACCTTTATTTTTGAGTTTCTATCTCAGAAGGCACTCATGTCAGTTCCTTTTCATTGGACCAAAAAACGCTACGTCCAAAGGCTGCAGCAAATCAGTTGTATTTGGAGGCAAAATTATGAAGCAATATCGCTTTCTTCCCATAGGCGGATTACTTCTAAAGATATGTGACTAGAAAGGTTGTCACCTATTATTACCTTTGGAACTTTCAATCTTTTCATGTATGGAAGGCATATTATTTCAAACCAATCCTTGAAGGACTCCGTCTCAAACCTCATACAAGCCACGTGGGATATAAATGTTTCAATTTTTAGACAACGTAAGGTGGTAATACACCAGATGCAGAGCGTGCCGTCATCGCAGACGTACAAGTTCTTGAAGAATCTAGCACATTTTCAGGATGTTCATTTCCTCTTTTTATTAAGACTTCAAATTTCCCTAGATCATCAGAAAAATTTGTTTCATCATAATTTACAGTATTTCCTGCCGGAACATCAGCTACACTTTTCTGAAGCTCATCATAGTAACAATTAATTGCATCGGGTCCAACTACAGCTCGTACTCGTTTGATATTTTCTCCAAACCGCGATGATAATTCCTCATGTCTTGGAATTTGTGAGGAAATACCTCTTCTCTTCGACTACTTCCAGACTATCTATTCAGTATTGTATAAAATAACGTTTCGGAATCGGACCGATTCCGTCATTAGATTGTATTTTTTAACCCTAGCTTCTTAGTATATTATTTTGGAACCAATTATATATGTATGAATAGATAAAAATTAAAAAATTGAAGACGTACAGGTATTAAATAAAACGTTCTTAATATTATTAGGAATGTTCATTTCATGAAAGATAAATAGGACCCTAAAATTTAAGAGAGATTAATTCAACTAGCACTGATATTCCAGAATCAGTAGCTGATATCGCTCGATTAGGTGATAAATTTAGTTCAAAATTTGTCTCTGAAAAACATCAACATGTTTTCGAAATTGAAGAAGATTTTGAATCTAACATAGAAAAAATACCAGAGAAGGCCCAAGATGAAAGTAGACACGAGATTTCAATCTTAACTTCTGAATATATCAGAAAACCTACACACATTTCCTGGACTGATAGACTTATTGCTAAAAATATTACATTAACAAATAACTTTTTAAATTCCAGCAAAGACTTATTAGTGACACGAGCGGATAAAGGTACTTTACCGTTGGGATGGACAGAAAACAATACATAAATACGGCTAATAACATGCTTAATGATCCCAACACTTATGAAAAGGTAGATGTCGATCCCTTACAAAAATTACAAAGAGATACTTTTAAATTAATTAAAGAATGGAGAATTAATAAGTTCCTTAGTCCTAACGTTAAAAGAAAGCATCTCATAACTGATTACACTAATATTGCTAGGATTTATGGTCTTCCTGAGATCCATAAACAGAATTATTCTCTCAGACCAGTTATTTCCTCTATCAGTACACCTGAATATATTTTAGCCAAAGCATTGAATAAGATGATTTCTGACTCCTTACCTACCTATAAATATTCTGTTAAAAATTCACTTACTTCTAAAGACTACATTAACAAAACTGAAATTCCTGATGAACATATCATGGCTTCTTTAGACGTCTCATTACTTTTTACTACGTCCCTTTCGATTTGGTTATTGAAGGCGTGGATCATAGGTGGCGTCGCATTAGTAAACATACACAAATTCCGTAAGATGATTTCAAGAAGGGTATTATTTTCTTAATGAATTCCACCTATTTCAAATTTGATAACCAATTTTTTAGGCAGACGTTTGGTACTCCCATGGGGTCACCTATCTCTGCAATTCTTGCTGAGATTGTTAGACAAGATCTTGAAACGAATACCATAGAAAAATTGGGTTTTCAACTTTCGGTGAACTTTCGTTATGTAGACGATACCTTTCTTATTGTTCCTGAAGATAAAATTAATTTTATAGTGTCACAGTTTAATTCTTACTACATCAGATTACAATTTACCCTTGATATTGAAAACAAAAAATCTATTATCTTTTTGAATTTACAACTCTGCCGAGACGATAATAACTCAATGATTACTAATTGGTTTAGGAAAGCAATTTATTCTGAAAGATTTCCTTATTTTTTATCTAACCACCCTATTCAACATAAAAGAGGGGTTGTTAAAAACCTTGTCGATACCACTATTCTGCTATCTGATAATACTTTCCACTCAGATAACCTACAGATTGTTAAAGAATACTTATGTTATAACAATTATCATAATGGTATTGTAATTTACTATTCCGTTAATTTTAATATTACGTATCATTGTTTACATAATGTGTTTCTAATTTTTCATATTCTATAATAGACAATCTGATGAGGGAATTGGTCCGATTCCGAAAGTTATTTTGTACAATCCTGAATAAATAGTTTGGAAGAAGTCGAAAAAATGAGGTTTTTCCTTTCAAATTCAAATTGTTGTTTCCCAGACGTTAAATTAGGAATATTTACATCCAGAAGCTCTTTTCATCCTTATGTCTTCTGGAAATTTGTTTTACCTAATGTCTTCCTGGTTTATTGGAAATGAAAGGTGTTGGCTTATCAAGTGATGAGACATAATGTTGAACCACAAAACAAAGATCCTTGGCCGTCAAAGGAAATCCCCATTCAGCACATTTTATTAACCCACTTGCCAAATAGTTATGTTCTTCAGTTCTAAAAGCTGTTGCTTTGCCTGGTTTCAGAAGGTGCTTCACGCGCAATTTGTCAGAAATTGTACTTCGGGGCACTCCATACTGTATTGATGCTCTACGAATTGGCAACTTTTTGGATTCAACCTTTAGGACTTCATCCACGATATTATCCTCTCTATATATTAGGTATTCCGATCGAACTTTATGTGCTAATTAGGTTATCATACACAAAGTTATGTCGCTATATCGAAAAGGTTATTTTTTATAATTTTTGTTCAATTTTTTCCAGCTGTACTTGCATTCGAAATCAATTGCTGGCTTATTAAAAGCATAGTTTGAAATCTTGAGTTTTGAATGATTATCTTTTGAACAATATTTTTAGTTATCAGTTTCTCACAATTTACAAAAAACTGAAAAATGACCAAACGTCCGAAGTTAATGTGTCCGAAGTTGGGTGCTTCTACGGTTCATTAAATTAGCCCTCACAGCAATAGATATCGGTGGGATATACCATTTATCTCTCACGATATCCCAGGCATATCCCAGGGATATCGAGAATGATATCCTACGGGGCGGAAATCTCGATA
>JAUMHM010086374.1:0-10999 GCA_032362435.1 Melikaiella ostensackeni
ACGCTGGGGGTTTTCGGATCTCGGATTTGTATTCAGCGACTCCAAACACATATAATCAACATGGTCTGACCCCCGGAATCGAAAAAAAAATTTTATGAGGTTTTTTGAGGTTATGTTAGAATCCTGACGTGCTGGAGTTTTTTGGCCCTCGGACGATGGTCCACGGTCCACGGTCGATCCGGTGAGGAAAGGAGTGAGTGTTTACAGTGTATAATTCGTTGTGAATTAAAAATTATTTAAAAAAAATTTTTTTGATTAAAAATTATTAAATTAAAAAATTAAAAAACTACTTTAATCACGTGACGCATTATTCATTCCGAGCCCTGGGTGGTTAAAGCTTCTGTGACCGGAATACAACGATGCTGAGCTAAGTTCAGCCCTTGACTTCTGATGGTGCGACCTGTAGTTTTTATCGACTCTGATGAAGACTTTGAGCTTCGTAAACAAACATCACAAACCAACCTAAGTGCGGTGAAATGAATTTTTAAGAAAATCTGTAAGAGTTTAGTGAGCGAGTTCTATTAATAAAACCCACGTGTAATTTCCGGACACGATTTACATTAGGAATTCCGAGAGAATTTTTTAATTTCTGTTGTTGTTCTGGTGTTTCACATAGAAGTGTCACTTCATAAATGTGACACATGTGACAAATATTCTCGTTAGATGAATTTTTATCCTTCGCCGGATAAATTTTTATCCTTTGCCGCATAAGTTCTCATTTTTCCCCAGATAAATTTTATCTTTTGCCAAATAAATTTTGTCTTTGTGTGGATAAATGTACTTCAGCGTTTTTATCTATTTGAAGATAGAATTTATTCCTGGGGTTTACTGTGGACCCATACTTCTTACTAAAGTTATCACGCCTACAGACAGACAGATAGGCACTCCTGTAAAACCCCTCTTTTCTCACTTTAGGTGGTCCCAAAACGTGGAGATTTGATGAAAATTGACGATGCCAAATCTTACATAAACCCAATACCTTCTTATTAGGATAAGATTGGAAGAATAAAATACTTTTTCACTCCGTGTCCTAATGTACGTCCACAAGAAAAGGGCCCCTTCGGTTGGCTCTTGTTTGTGAGAGTTTCTCTCGAAACTCAATTTTTCGAATTTCCACCTTCGAAAAAGAGTCGGTGACTCGTTTTTATATCTTGAGGGTTTGTCTTGGATGTAAAAGGTCGAGAAATTTTCCAGCTATATTTACCATACGTAACTGTAAACCGACCGTGAAAAGCCCTTTTCATATGAACATGCACATATTTTATCTGAATTTTTGTATTTACATCACAAAAAGTTGTTTCATTGAGATGTTAATCCTCACATTCGAATTTAGCATATGAGAAACTAAAACGGCATTATAAATTTTCATTGATTTGCTTCGATACCCTTTTTTGAAGTGACTTTGGATAAATCCCCTAAAAAAATACAACAATTTTTTATTATATTGAGTTTAGGGTCAAAAATCTACTAAATTATTTTCTCAGAAAAGAAGTAGAAAGCTTTTAATAGATCAAAGAAATAATGAAATTTTCTGTATTATTTGTAATTATGCTTATCTCACTTTGCAATTATGAAACATCGAAAACTTGTTTCTCTCAATGTGTGCTGTCGTGTTTTAACATGCATTAAAGGGATTATCTCTAACGTGAATAGATTGAGGTGAAATAGCCGAGCCTGTATAGTCGCTTATACAAATAATTCTTGTTTTTCCATTTTTACGTAATGACTTTCAAATATATTATAATTGGTGGAACTGACGCGGTATAATCCAGGGTCATGTGACGCAGCCTATTTACAAGTTCCATAGCATTGCCTTGTTATTGTTCCCATAAAGTTGTCAATATTACACAATCGCGTTTTAATATCAAACTTTTTTATATTTCTCGTTTCAAATTTCTATCTCGGGACGAGTAGAGCCTAAGTTGTCCCTTAGAGCAAAAGAACATCCCTGGTATGTTTTGAATTGATCGCAGAGATAATTTGGTACATCGCATAGATATCACAGGGATATTGACATTTCCGCATTTGAAGATATTCTTGTTTATCCCGAACAAGGTATCCTCAAGATATCTTACATATTTTAAACATGTCCTATAAATATCTCTCTGATGTCCTCTGAATATCTTTAGGATATTCCATAAATATTTCCACTATGCTACATTTGAATGAACCTAGGATATACCAATAATATTCTACTGATAAAATAAAATGATAAAATGAGATTTAAACTAAAAGGACAATCTTATTAATTCGTAAAATTGAATTACATTAATAAATTATATTTTTAAAATGTTTCTGAATGTAGCATTATTATCTTTCTTGGAAATCATTACGTGCTCCTTGAATTTTTCTCCTTTTCTTGAAAAGAAAAAAAAAATCAACTGTGAAAAAGTATCCCTACGCAGTAGTATCAAAATTGAAAGCCAATATTTTTGTAACTCCCAAAATTGTTTGATGATAATTATTATAATTATCAAACGATTTGGGGTTCCATTGATCTGTACAAAGTTATCAACTAATAAACATACATTTCATAGCAAGTTATGTATCCTGCATATCACTACAACTATTTTGCTAAATTAAAAAGCATACATACATGTGAGCTATAATGAAAGAAAAGTCTAAAACTGTAAAAACCACTTCAAATCCACGAGAATAATTTGGAAATAAAAATGATGAATCTTTGGCATTAACAAAGTGGATGCGTCGCGTGTTATTCATTTACTTTTTTTTACAGGTAACGAGTTACAAGAGATATTCTTAGCGCATTTATTGGACATCGTGCAGATAATTCATTTCATAAAATTCGGATATCTCCGGCCTATCCTTGAGATATCAATTTGTAGTACAATATTGTTATATTTATAAAATTGAGAAATATTTTGGCTATCCGCTTTTCTATCCTAACTGTTTGCTCAGTTAGGTATAAATCATTTGTTTGATATAGCCAAAACGTTTGGCTGAATAAAAAGGAAATATCTTGGTGAAATTGAAAAAAAATGTGTGACAGATTAATACAGTACCAAAATAAAAATAATGTTCTGAGGGGAACCTTTTATCAGTTCAAAAAGACCGCTTTTCTGTGCTACCTTTTTGCACCACAATTTCACTTGTCAAAGTTTAGAATGGTAAAAAAAAGATAGAATAAATGTAGAGATAAAAACTGATACACAGAATGAAATGAAAAATCTGAAAGAAACATGAGTCACTGTTCTAGGCTTATGTGCGACAATATTTTTGTTCATAAATGTGGTATCATTGGTTAAAATAAGAGGGCAATGTAGAGAAAAAAGATAATAACATCGATTAGAGTCGAAAAATTCCATCTAAAAAAATGCTAAATCATCTTTTGACCCCCGGGATTCTGCTGAATAAGAAAAAACGTTTGAAGTTTATCCATCCGTCTCATACGATTGAACATCCTATCTTCAATTTGCAAACAACTACACTTATGAAAATATTTTTATAAATAACTAAAATAAAGTTAATTCAGAAATTTCAGTTAATAACTGCAATTATTGCCAATTAAACTCTTTTCAGAGTTAAATTATAGGACACTCTTATATTTCCTCACATCAGTGTGAAAACTACGTATTAAAACGCAATATAGTTGAAATCTTTAAATGTTATTTCACGTTTCTCTCCCAAAATGTTTGAGGTATTCAGATAAGAAATTATTACACATTGAAAGAACTTAAAATTATCAGTATTTGCGCCAGACCTTGAAAACGTGCTCATCACGTATACGCAAATACCATATTTCTTCTTGGACAGACAAGCTCTCAAAACTAAACTTAACTCAACTGTTATTATTAAATGAAACGCATAGCTCTTGTTTTAATCGTGAAAAATGAAATCAAGAATAAAAAATTCAAATTTTTGGAAAAACAACACAAGACACACCAAAATGTTAATTAATAAAATTGTTGACCGAAAGAATATCTGAAACTTGTTATTGATAAAGACTGATATAGGAAAACGGCACAAGAAACAATAAAATGTTTAACGCTATTTCAAAATTGTTATTGAGATCAAAGTGAAATCCACTTGGTATGAACCCTTTCATGAATCAAAAATAGAATACAAAAAAACTCACAATTCGAAAATGGACTAATTAGAGGCAAATTCATAACAAATTTGTTTAAAAATTTGAAGAAATAATAATAAATACAATAATATAATGTACTGAGTAATACAGATAATTGATTAGGAAATTTAAGGTAACTAATCTAACATAAAATAAATTTATTATAATAGATTTCAACATAATATAGAAAATTTCGCGTTTTGGACATATTTTAATCGAGTGCGAAGCGCGAGACACGTGATGAGAATGTATTTGTTAAAGCCAAAGAAGCTTTATCAAAAAGGAATTTACAATGAATAAATTACAGTCATGAATGTTTTAACTTTTAATTTTGATACGTTTTTATGGGTTTTGAGAAAGTCGATTGTCTTTATTCAATATTACAGTTTCTATAAATGCTGCGTAGGATGTAAAAGATAACTTTTTTGTAAAAATTTTACTTAATATAAATTTTTGTCTTTATTTACCTATTCAAGTTTAGTAATTCAAAGACTGGAAAATAGTTGATAATTATTTGCGATCATAGTTATTTGTCCACGTGATATATTCTGTTTTCATTTATTATAGAAGCATTCATTTGCACTGATTTTAAAGCTGGTCTCAAATGTAAAACACGTATAGATTTTGTATTTGTTCAATCGTGATGCTTTACGATTGTTGAGGAGTATTATGTGGATTTTATCGATGTTATACTTTTAACAACAAATCGTGCGAAGTGAACATATAAAATAACCAATAAAACAGTAATTTATTTTATGACACTCATACAAGTCAGAGTGATATTCAGTTCATAATGATAGGGAATATAATTCTTAGAAATTTGCAATAAAGGATAAATCAAACAATATTCTTCTCATATGCCGCGAAATAACTTATTCATATATTAATATTTATTGTTTGCCTCAAACATAGGGCTAGGGCTAGTATGACGGAAAATTCCGAAACACTAGCCAGACGAGATTACGAAATCATCTCGCATGATTATGTATTCACTGAAAAAAGTGAGGCTTCGAGTGATTAAATGTTACTATTTAGTCTAATAAATTACTTTATTTCTGAAGTTCTTATTCAATTTAACCTTTTAAATCGATAATTCAAACATTTTTATTTCTTTTCTTGTCCTGAACTTCTTCTGGAGCTAGAGCTTTTATTTCAAAACATACTCTTTTACATTGGACCAACATTTGCATTATTGAGAAGTTAGAAAAATACTGCCCTACATATGAACAAGTAGTAAATGTTTCTTATGTTTGCTGTTATGATTCAGTTTTCCATAATTCTAAGCTTGTAGAATTTCGCAAAATTATCTGAATCCTAACTAAAAATTGTAGTTCCTAGTACATTTTTTTTAAATTGGTAAGATTTGAAAAAAAATTAATAATTAAAGAAATCTAGAACCTCAAATTTTCTGCTAAAATTTAGACACTTTTACATGATTCCATAAATAATTGCAAAGTTATATGAAAAATTACAATTTTTCCGTTGTTGTACTATACTTTACTGTATTTATTGTATTTTTTGGTATTCTCTTGTCTTGTGACAATACGTTTTCTTCATGGATACTCATTTATATATTTAAATAGAATATACATAAAAATGAGAAATACAAAGATCAGATATCCACGTTTTGAACCACCTGCATCAGAAAAATGGTTTTTATAAAATTGTCAATCCGTAGACACGATAACTTTCGAAAGAATTGTCCCAGTCGGATAATTCTTTCAAATGTTATCGTGTTCAACAGACAACGACGACAGGCAGATACCGACGTAAAATAACTTTTTTTATCAATCAGTGAGTTGGAAAACGTCGAGATTTGATGAAATACGCGAAAGTCAATTTTCACATGAAAACATCATCTCATTGAGATGAGAATGTAAAAATACGCAAAATGTTCTGCCACTCAGCTGTCCCTATGATTAAGCATGTCAAAAATGACTTTAAAGTCTGTCACAAAAGTTTTTGCTCCTGCCATGAGAAGATGCTATTTTAGGTTGAAACTCGGAAACAATTATTCAAGCTATATAAAATGCAAACTGAAACTATTAATTTTAGCTTTGCGTTGCAAAGATTTTCGTATAGTTATAAAAATCGATTTTTAACGCCGATCCTGAATGAAAATGAATAATGATCATTTCTTTAGCCCACAAATCTGACTAATTATTTATAATAATATGAAAAAGTGCGGACTTTTCTGTACGTCACAGTTTAGTCGGGGTAGAAACAGCGTCGATTTGAAGCCTATGTGAAATTGAAGAAATGAAAAACTATGGCAATCATCGTAATTGAGAGATGTGTATTCTTCTATCTAATGCTATCGAATACTATCAGAAAATAGTTATGAGGAATTTCGAAGGTCTTTTTAAGGTGAGAAGTTTTGCTAGTCAAGTTTTTATCATATTTTGCATTGCTTAGCTATAAATTTGAATTTTCGATTTTCTTATGGCGATATTCACGTATAAAACAAAAACTATTATCCCCATCAAAAAATAAATGAAATGCACTATGGTAGCACTCTTATAGAATGATAATTTTGATTTTCTGCCTTTTTATCGTATCTAGCGTGGTTTCGTGGGAAAGTTGAATTTTTACTATTTTTAGTTTCATTTTTCATGGCTAAAACCATAAATATTGGCAGTAGAAGGCTGGCTAACGAACCTGACTTTTTTTGAAAGTATATTATTGGACATATATTTCTTAACTCTCAACAAATTTTCTTTAACAAGTTACATACATTTTTAACGCTCCAAAGACACCTAATTTTTTAGGCACGTGTAATAGTGTTATTTTACCTTGAAAAGCTCAAAGAATTTGATGTGTAAAAGATACATTGAGTGCCATCTTAATTCCACAAATATTTTCCGTACGAGACCTTTACGTAATTAAATCTCGTCAACAATGACACATAAGATAAAACCTTCTATGGTGAACGATATTAAAAAAGTTGAGCATAATTTTTTAAAGATCGGTTCAAGCAGAATTTTACATTTTTCATTTTCAAATATTCCATCATGTGAAAAAAAGTAATTGGCAATACAATATCTTTTCCAGCGATAGGAAGTAACTTGCTTCTTTTAACTAGTTTTTTTTTGGTAACGATAGCGGCAATGAAGTTACTTTTATAAGTAAGTAACGAATGATTAACTAGTCTATAGAAACACTTATAGAAAGAGTTAATCTTTCTAACCGAAAATTTGATTATTCCAGTGAAAGATTCATCAAATTAGCTAAAAATTCATCTCTTTGGGTAAAATTCCGAATATTATTGGTTGAAGATTCATCTTCTTTGGTTAAAAATCTCACTTTTTATTTTAAAATTTGATCATTGTTTTCTAATTCAACAATTTTTATAGAAAAATCATTCCCTCAATTTTGAAATTCAACTGCTTTGTTGAAAATTAATATCTGTGGGCTTAATATTCAACTGTTTTGTAAAAAAATCGCCTTTTTGGCTTGAAATTTCAATAATATGGTTGATTCTTTTTTCTTTTGACTGAAAATTCAACTTTTCTGTTAAAAATTCGTTTCTTGGTTGAGTTAAACTGCTTTTGATTCAAAACTAAAATTTTCTTTAGGTTAAAATATCTATTTTCACATTTTCCGTTGAGAATTCATTTTTTTTGTTGAAAATTAATTTTTTCAATCGAAAATTAGACTATTTCATTCTTGGTTAAAAATGTATCTTTTTTAGTTGAAAATTAACGCATTTCTTGAAAATTTGTGTTTCTTTTGGTTAAAAATTCTATTGAAAATTCAACCATTTTCTTGCAAATTCGTTTTTTTGTTGTTTAAAATTATTCCTTTTTTAACTAAAAATTTAACTATTCTATGTTTGGCTGAAAATTCAACAATTTTGTAAAAAATTCATCCTTTCTAGTTGACAATTCCACTTTTCTGTTAAAAATTTGTCTTTTCGGACTGAAAGTTATCTTTCTTGTTGAAAATTCATCTGTTTTGTAGACAATTCGTCGTTTTGGTTTGAAAATACAACTGTTTGGTTGAAAATCAATCTGTTTTGGTTGAGAATTCAACAATTTCATTGAAAATATAGCTACTTGGTTGAAGTACTTCGTTAAACATTCACTGTTTTGTTTGTATATCCATAATTTTAGTTGATGATTCATCTCTTTAAGTAAAAATGAAATAATTTTGTTGAAAATTCGATTTTTGTTTCTAAATCCATTTTTGGTTGAAAATTCATATATATATTTTTTAATTTCGTCTATTTTTGTAGAAAATTAGTCTTCTTGGTTGAAAATTAATTTTCCCAGTCGAAAATTCAACAATTTTGTTGCGAAGTCATCCTTTTGGCTCAAAAATGCGATTGTTTAGATAGGAATGAAGGGGCTACATTCACTTGTGCTTCGGAAAATAAGGTTATTTTTATAATCGCTTTTAGTCATGGTGATCAAATTTTATCAGAATATACTACAGAGTATCGATTAGTTCATGTCTTAAAGTAGTCATATGAATTTAAGAAAAAAAATTTTGGCAACTACGGGAAATATGGCCGTTGCCCGAAAACACCTTTTTCATCGGTGAGCATGATGAATCTGAGACTGCCAATCTAAAATCAAAAAACCGAAAAGAATCCGTCCGTATGCTTCTATATAGAGTACGTGAACGATGGGTTTTTTTTGGATCAAAATCTTTATTTTTTTGGGCTCTATGAAAGAACGAATTGCCGCAACCTCAAAAATCTAACATTTTGGAAAAATCATCACCATCTCTGAAAAAATCGTAATTCTGCTAAATTCTTCGTTCACGATCTTCACATGGAAGTATACTGATGGAATCATTTTGGTTTTTTTTATTTCAGATGAGCCGTTTCGGATTTATCATGCTCACCCAAGTGATGACAAAAAAGGTGTTTTCGAGCAACGGCTATATTTCCCCCGTGAAAAAATTTATAGGATCGCCTCGAAATATAAACTAATCGATACTCTGTAGTATATTCTAATAAAATTTCATCACTATGACCAAAAACGATTATGGAAAGACCCTTATTTTTCCAAGCACAAGTAGATACAAGGAATGTCCAGAAAGTAAGAGTACTTAATTTTTCCAATATAAAATGATGTATTTGAAAGAAAATTACAGGGTTTCGTTCCTATTCATGTCAGCTATTCTTCAATGTAATCGTCTTTCCGCTCTATGCAAGTAGTGAGCCGTGGCACAAGTTTTTTGATGTCCTCTTTGAAGAAGTTTTTCGCCACCGCCTTCCCCCACTTCAGGACCTCGGTTCACACCTCCTCGTCAGTGAAGAATTTTCTTCTACTCATGTGAGTCTTTTGGTAGGTGAACAGGTGGTAGTCTAAAGGCGCCAAGTCAGGGGAGTAAACTTGATGATTCCAAACATCCCGACCGAATTAATCCAAAAGTGCCTTGGTGGCCAAGGCACTTTTGGAGGCCTTTGCGGTCCTAAAACACAGAAGCCATGATTTTTTTGTTTGAAATTGAAGTTTTGAATTTCTTGTCGGATGGGGAACTGGTGTGACGCTATTTTAACGACTGTCTTTTTGTCTCTGAAGTGTAATGTGCCACCCAGGTTTCATCACCTGTAACAATAGAGCTCAGAAAATCCTCACATCCCAGTTTAAACTGCTGAAGAAATTCGCGAGTGCTAGCGACCCGATTCCCTCTATGCGGGATTGGCGGGATTTCTTATTGACATGTTTCACGCAAACTGACACTACGGGGTTACTTTCCGTAACATCGAGGTTCCACTGTGATCGTTGTGCTAAGAATAGTCCCCTCTACCATTAGGTGTTGTCAAACTTGGTGGGAGAAATTCCCACAGCCCAAAATAGCAACAGTACCCTTATTTTCTGGACAAGCCTTGTATAGCCTCTCAATCTGTTTTAGTCGGAGATTCAACTATTTTGTTGAAATGTATCTCTTTGGTTAAAAATTCAAATATGATTGAATGGGAACTCATGTTTTCTTGTTGAAAAATTTATCATTCGTTTGGAAATTTAATTATTTTGATCAAAATTAAACAATTTTGATAGAAAATTATTTTATTCGTTCAAAAATTCAACTGTTTTAGTGAGGGTTCACCTTTTTCAGTTTAAAATTCAACTATTTTGGTAGGAAATTCAATTATTTGGTTGAAAATTAACTTTTTCATTAAAAATTAATACCTGCGGGTTAGAAGTTTTGGCTTGAAATTCAAATAATTTGCTTTATTTTCTTTCTCTCTCGACTAAAATATAAATTCTCTCATTAAACATTCATTTCTTGATTGAATTCAACCTTCTTCGATTTAAAATTAAAATACTTCTTTGCTGAAATATCAACTGTTACATTTTTTGATCAAAATTAATCTTTTTTCATTGAAAATTAATTTTTTAAATTTAAAATTAAACTCTCCCATTTTTTGTTGAAAGCTTCTTTTTTTAGTTCAGAGTTCATGTATCTTAATGAAAGTTCTCCTTTTTTGATTGAAAATAATCTTCTTGGTTGGAAATTCATCTTTAAGTTTGAGTTCAACGGTTTTTCTTTTGAAATTGTTTCAATTTTTTGATACTCATTTTTCTTCCACGAAGTCGTGAAACTGTATAGATGAGTTGGATGAGTCATGTGTCTGCTTTGAAATATAAATATGAGAGAGATATTTTGATATATACCTATTATATTTTTTCATCATTGTGCTGGAAAACATGACCACAGAAATATTTTCGATTACACCACTACCCCTTTTAAATAATAATAATAATAATAATAATAATAATAATAATAATAATAATAATAATCTCATCTCATCTCATCATATCACTTGATTGCATTACCAAAATGTGTCCGTGACTGATGATATAAACCGGGATGGCCCCGCGCAATACATTCAGTTTGGTACAAATATCCAACTCGAAAAGTGCTTTCGACATATTGGGCTGTAACCATCTTAAGTCT
>JAUMHM010086375.1:0-10998 GCA_032362435.1 Melikaiella ostensackeni
TAGAATATTAAAAACACTTTATCTCAAACATCAAATTTTTATTTCATATTTTAGTTTCTACTATACAATAGTGATTTGCTGTACAATAAGAGAAGAAATTGACTGAATTTCGACACATACATATAAAAACGATTAAAATTAAAGAGTAAACTAGTATGAAGAAAAGACTTTCCTGAGGATTAGAAATAGCACTTTACTCGTTTTCGTTAGAAATTATACTCAGGAAACTGTGAGTAATAATGTTAAACTATATTAATGGATGTACAATACTATTCTCTGAAAGAATCTGTGATACCTGCAGCAAATGTTTTTAACCAATGTACTACTTTAATGTGCTTGTTGAGGTAATTCTTTTGCCAGAATTTCTTATGGTACAGATTACAAATAAACTTTTTCCCTTTCCCACAATGTGCTGCATGGTTCCACATTGTATTTTTATTTAAAAAAGGTCTCCCGCAAACCCGACATGGGAAAGACGGTTCTCTGATCATGGCTGTAAAAAAAATAAAAAATAAATCTTACGCATAGGATATCAAAGAAGAATTTCTGAAAATGTATAAGAAATTAATGCAATGCTAATCTGAGCATGTTGAAACGTTTACTTTACTTAAATGCAACGTTAACAAATAAGAAAAGAAATTTGAAAAATAGATATTGAAATTGGATAAGGCCTTTAATTCAGAAAATATTTCACAAGTCACAGAAACTTCCTCAGCAGTCACTGAAAAAGAAATGCGTTCAGTGACGTGTAATATAATAATAGCCATAGCCTATGACCCCTCACCTTTAACCTCCGACTTATGAATTTTGATCTTTGACCTATTGCTTTTAGGTCAGGGGCCAAGAGGCAAAAATAAATGGTCAAGGGTTAGAGGTCAATTCAAAACTGAATGGCAGAAAAAGAAGTAGTTAGATCAAGTAGAAGTTTTAATAATAGATTGAATGTACAGTTCAAGAGGTTTTGACTAAGGGCCGAATAAAAATTCCTTCTTAATTGTATTACAGACAAAGAGCGGTTGTTTCTTCATATTTATCTCTTTTATATTTATATTCATTCGACTGACATTTACATATCAAAATTATATTGAACTAAAGTTAAGAGTATGCTTATACATAATTAAAGACATTCATCAGACTTTAATTTTTTTATTTGAAATTATAATTTGAAGTGATATATTGTTAAATATATGTATATACTTGATATAAAATGCATTCTTTATTGGAAGTGTTGTTCGCTTAAATAACCATTAATGCCTGTCGAAAACGTCTTCGACCAGTGCACTATTTCAATGTGTTTGCAGAGATAATTTTTTTGCCAGAATTTCTTGTGGCACAGGTTACAGATAAACTTTTTCTCTTTTCAACAATGTGCTGCATGGTTCCGCATTGTCTTCTTATTAAAAAAAGTTTTTCGCAAATCCGGCTTGAAAAAGATGGTTCTCTGATCATGCCTGTGAAAAAAATAACTTCTACAATATACATACATTGTCAAAGAAGATTTTCTGAAAAATACATAAGAAATTAATGATGCAACACTCATCTTAGATTCTAACATTTTAACTACTTAAATGCAACATTAAAAACTAACTAAGGATGTTGAAGGAATAGATATCTACATTAGATAAGGTGTTTTGCAGGAAATATAACACTAATTTAAAGAAAAATCTGATAGAAAATGGTCCTTAACCTACACCTATTCATTTTTAAATTTTTGACAAAATAAACAAAACATCTATTAACCAATTCAACATTTGACAAAAGTGTTGATATCGATGAAAAGAATATTTACCCTTGATGAAACTCCAAAAAATGAAAATCATTAAATTATTCAGTATAATAAACATTGAAATCTCACTGAGTTCTAAATGCTTATGTCGACTTGAACGACTTGTCGTAGTTTTGATGAACAGTCAAACTTTGTTTATAATTATAACATAGTGCGTACAGGTATGTGTCACACTTGTACTTTTTCTCCGAGTCCTCCTTTAAATCTTGAATTTGCGGCTTCCTTTTGGCCTGATGCATTTTGCACACCTTTGGCTGATATTTTCGATAAATGCTTGGTTTCGCGTTTCTTTTCGAACAATTTCAATGACTTGAAAGTCTGAAAAAACTTTATGTGAAATCTTGTTCTGGGTACTTTTTTGAAGATATGTACTGCGAATTTATGAAGTTTTACCTTGAATGACTTCTTTCTTGATTTTCGAAGTTTTGTCTTCGTCGGATTCAATTATGCAAACGAAATTGTCATCAGGATTTTTATCAGCTTTTTTTTATCGCTTTTGGGCTGTGGATTGTGATCTTTCTTCTGATAATTCAAAAAGTCAACTCTGAATTCATAAGTTTCGCCGTCTTTTGGGTTTCTTCTTGCTTCCTTGAAATTACTTTCCAATTTTACGAAATCCTGCTGATCTGAAAATGCCAGAAAAATGTAAGCTACGATTTGCCTATGATTGGATATTTTTATTTTCATCTCTCGTAACTTCAGTCAGTAGAGTTTCATTGAAAACCAATTGCTTCTGGCTATTTGAAAGAGTGAAAGTTCAGTGGGTATCAGGGATTATTCACTAAAATTATACTGAATTAATACACTGAATTACAGTGAATTACACTTACACACAATTACTGAATTACACTGAATATAAAATACACTGAATTACCAATAGAAAAGTTACTGAATTTTCACTAAAAAGTAAGTATTTATCTACTGGAAAAGCAGTGGAAAATTACTGGAATTTTAGGGAATATTTAGTGATTGCCAATGAATTTTTACTGACTGAAATAGCCAGAAGTACGTTACTGATTCTCATAAATGAGTGATAAATGAGTGAAGTTCAATCTCACGGTTGAATGAAAAAATTTGTTTGGCGATAGCCAGGAGCTTATTTATTTGCGGAATAAATAAACCTTTTTTTGCAAACAGCATTTGTTTAAGTCGATGCACGAGATCTACAACTGAACTTTGGCCCATTCATGCACGTCGAGCATTTCAAAATTTTTCAAAAATATCGTCTTTTTGAGAAGATTATCTCGTCTTGATCGTTCCTCGAGATCACAGATTCTTTTTTTTTTCCAAAGATCGAAAAGAAATGTACTTTCTTATGAAAATTTTTTGTGTACTGAAAAAGAAACACCCAAAAAGTTCACAAATCAAAATTGGACTTCGAGACTTCCCGCTTTTCCGGTTCATTAGAGACAAATGTACAATAAATGTGCAAAACAAAAAGAAGAAAGAGGGAGAAAAAGTAAGGGTCAACCAAAACCTACCTCACACTCTTTCTTTTTTCTGTCTTAATTATACTACTGAGGACCAACATGTTTCGAAGCCAATTAAGACTTCCTCATCGGGGGTAATTCATAGGAATACTGCAGTTATAAATAATGAATCATGTACTAATCAAATTCAACTATTACCCGAAAATGAAAATAAAACATTTTTCATTCTCAAACGTTGTTTGTCCAATCTATCCATTTTCTTATTAAAATCAAAAATCCTTAAGACCAATGTGGCATTCACTTTCTCATTAAAATTTTTATTGTTTCGAAATAGAAAACACCATAAAATAATGCATATCTGTGCATGGCAGCCTCTTTAACCAAATTCAAAAGAATTTTATTAGTTTTTGGCATTCTCATGAAAAGTTCCTCTGTTTTCTTTTTGTTTAATTTTTTTTTGAGGTCAAAACATATTTTCTTGTTAAAATGAAATATCTTTTTTGGAAAAAACCCGTGAGTCTTGCATTCTATCAATAAATCCTTCTGAAATGCATTCAATTTAAGTTTTTACTAATTGAATGAATTCTTCAATACTTTAACACCCGACTTTCAGTAACATCTATCATAAAATCATATTCCACTAAATTTGTTTTAGTTACACTGAAAACCATGATAACCAAAAACAAGAAAATGAGAATAGATGAAACAATTTTTTATACAAATTTCAACGTATAAATTTCAAAAAATTGTAATCCAATATTTTGCAAACCCTTCACCACAACAATAATTGAACAAATATTTCAATTATTCATTTTGAAATTTTGAAATTTTGTTGCTTTTCTTTTTCTTTTTGAACATAGAGGCATTGGTCCACTTTTCTAATATAAATTATAATTTATGAGGAAAATTCTTCACCGGGATGAAAATTTAGAAAAATGAATTGTAGCAATAGTCTTTTCACATATGTAATTTTTTTCCGATCTTGAAACTTGAATTTCCCGCTTCTTTGGCTGCGCAATATGTTGCGAACATACGAACTTACCTAAAGTAAAGTTCAATCGAAATCATGCAAGTACGTCTCGTCCAAATAAATAAAATGAAGTAACGCTAGTTGCATGATTCCAATCCACAGTTTTAAAGTCCGCGCCAAGATTTTCAGGATTCCATCGCCCGGGCGTCGCGACCGTCATATCGCCATTATGCTTTTTCGAAATTCAATCGCAGAGGGTTAGGGTAGGGTGGGAGTGATCTATTCGGACGATACCTACTTGCATAATTTGGATCGAACTTCACTTCAGGTAAGTTCGTTTAATCGTACTATTATGCTACGTCGTCTCGTCTTCCTAGATCAAATGTAGATATTTAAAGAACTAAACTGGTATTTGATAAACCTGTATATTCTCTATTGAGAGGTATTAAAGACAGCAGTGGCATAACTACAAATATTATTTCTAAGGGGTCTATTATAAAAGGTAGCTAACACGTTAGAATTCCTTGACCATCCAGCCGCTTGTCTTATTAAGTCGACATTAACGCCCTTTCTACATGCCGCCGAAGTAGATGCGTGTCGTGTGCTGTAGCCTGAAAGAATAATTATATTAATACCGCTTCTTCTTAACGTTAATTTGATTCAGCGACTGATGGTTTGTGAACTTGCTGGGCGATGTGGTGACTTATATGATAAGAATAGGGTGTTTTCACCCTTCCCTCTGAGAGGATCAGTTTTGCTTATATAAGCCTGTATTAGGGTTGCAACACATAGTTTGGGTTGCTCTCGGAAAAAGGGGAGATGCAACATGGGCTGTTCTCTCCCGACCTTGGAAGTTTTTAGTCTCGCAGAAATGTAAATCTTGAATGATTCGCCTAGAAACTTAATATGATGTAATCTGATGCTTGCTAAGGTTTGTAGGCGCTAGGAGGGTGGCCAGCTTTTTTGACATGGTCTCTAAAGTCATGTCTGAGTTCGGCCATTCATAAGACAAATAATGCAGAACGGGATCGGGGTGCCAGATATCGTTATACCTGGGACGAAGTGTCCTTTACAAAGTCTCTTAACAGTCGGATTACTCCCTAGATCGCAAGCTAATATCAGCGATGAAGCTGAACAGTATGTGTTTATACTGCAGTATCATTTAGCAACTTCTAGGACAGATGTTAAGAGTTTTAGTACATCAGACATCGGGGCATCAAAGACTGATATTTCACTATCGTTGTAGTATTTCCACCAAAAATGCAGGGGTTTCTCATACTGCTGGTATGTGCTGTCGACTAGTGATGCGAGGATCGTTGGTAAAGACGATTCTGGTACGCCTTGCCGGATAAATGCTTGCCGGTCAATTTCCCCACCGCCAGGATAAGCTTATTCGTTAGCGGGTATTTCTTCCTAGGGGGACAAGAGAGTAGATTAGAAGATGGTCCAAAATACAAGATTTCGCTCGATAGTAAAGCTTTGAACAGGGTAAACTAAGACTGGGTGGGCCAATAGGGTATGACGACTCCCCCTTCTGCATCATCGGCAATAATTTTCTATAGGGTTTTCTGAATTATATAGAATGGTGGGAAGGCGTAAAATTCATAACAAGCCCAGGAGATAGTAAACGCATCGAGGGAATACGAGTTTGGGTCCCGTTTCCATGAAACGAATTTTTGGCATGCAGTGTTCCCGCTGGAGGCAAACAGGTCTATATCAAAGTCACCGAAAGCTATTTTTATTTCGTCATAGACCCAAGGGACCAGTTCCCACTCGGTTTCGTTTGGCGAAGTACGCGATTCGCGATCGGCTACTATATTTTCGCGCGACGGGATGTATGATGCAAAGATCCGTATGTCGCGGTTCTGGCACAACATCCATATTCCCCTACATAGTCCACTAAGTTTTGGGAACTGAATTCTACACATCTTGTTCATATAGGAAATCGCGGGTGTGTTATCTATTCTTAGTAATATGTCACATAACCTTAGATATTTAGCGAAACATTTCAACCCGTTGAAAGCTGCCAGAAGTTCCAAATAATTAAAATGGTGTTTTAACTCTTTTCGACTCCACCAGCCGTGAAGACTGTTGCCGTTGCAAGCTGCGCCCCAACCTGACAAGGAAGCATCTGTAAAAATCTCGATTTCAAATTTTTGAGGGCTAATAGGGTTATTGGTAACAAGGATGTTTTTGATCCACCAGTGAATGTTGGGTCATACCGATGATGGCATGGACATACACTTATCGAAATTTCGTTTTTTTTTAGTAAGCATAAGAGCTTTACCCTTTATAGTTTTTTTTTGTAAAGGGGCCCATATTTCACACTTGTACATGCGGCCACTAAGGTACCTACAAAGTTCGCCAATTCTGTAATCTTGAAGTTTTTACAGTTATTAAATTTTTGTGCCTTTGGTAATATTTTTGGCTGATTATCTTGAGTTGATTCTATCCTCATTTGTTGGGTATTCCAAATGAAGCCTATGAATATTGCAGAATTTGAGGGTTCAAAATTAGATTTTTCTTCGTTAACAAGGAACCCCTAACTTTGCAAAAGGTGACACCTGGCCTGAATGTTACTGATGCATTCTCCTTTAGATCTGCCGATCAAAAGAAAATCGTCTAAATGAACAATGGAAAGAGAGGAGGACGATCCGAGCCTTTCTACTACGGGTTTTAAAAGCTTCGTAACACACAGTAAATATTAAATCAATATTAAATTACTGGACAGCAACAAAGTCCCAGAAAAATAATTATTTAATAAACTTACATAAGTAATACAGAACGTTTTTTTTCTGTCACTGGCAACGTAATGGGTTCAGTGAATTGTAATAGCGATTCAACGTTTGATGTATTCATCATGAACGAAATTAACTAAATATAAAAGGAAAATAAAAGAAAGTAGACCAAAAATTAATCAATGGAAATAAAGAAAATCCAACAAAAAGATTCTCATACTCTCATAATGTGGCTTTGAGTACATATTTTATAAATTTCGTTCATGCTTTTGCTCTGTACGCAAATTTCATAACAAAGATTTACATAATTTTGTCAAATTAACGAAAAAACAAAACGATCAACTTCATGCGTTTTCAAACTAAACAGTAATTGTGTCTTGTATACAGGCCAACATTTTTATTAATGGTTATACGAAGAAATACTAAAAATAAAAAGTGAAATTCGTGGAAAAAAAATTATTGTTCAAAAAAATAATCCACGAAGGTGAAAGAATCCTGGCAATCTATTTCCGATTCTGAAGATCCGTTTTCTCACACTTCCACATCTGGGACACCGAACATCATAACGTAAAGCTACAGATTCTGAAAATGTAAAAATTAAGAATAATTCATATCATAAATATAAAATTTCAAATTGCCCGTTTCTTCTTCTTTTTTGGCACTAAATGAAAAAAAAATGCAGAGACGTTCAACATATTATGCTGATAATTTAAAATATAATTGCATTACTACACATAATAGGAATTACTTAATATGGGCGAATACATTTGTATAACCCCAGTTATACAATAATCTAAATAATTTTGTAAGCTACTAAAAACTGCCACAACATGGAACAATGGACATTAGCGAAAAAAATGTCTTCACTCTCTCCCTCTTTTTATTAAAAAGAAGATGCAAAGATGTATTTGTAAGTGGGGGAAGAAATACACAAAGATAAACAAATGACATACATTTATTCATAAATAAGAAATGAGGTCATACATAAATTTTGTTTTCGAAATATACAGTTGTTATTTTATTATTAGTATCATTGAACTAATCATAAAGCAAATTGAACTGAACTCGCGGATATTTTTCCTAAATTTAATCAAATTAAGGAAAGAAACTAAAGCCGTGACAAAGTAAAGAAAGGTTTCATAAAATGTATAAATATACTTTTTACTGCTACATTTGTAATAATATGGCAACATAACAAAACGAAGATTAAACCAATATTCATTATTGATCCAAGAGAATTCTTACTTCGTTCATATTACATACATGTTTGACAATGAGGTGATCCATCAGGTCACGTTCGAGTCGAAATTTTTTTTCGCAGAGAACACATAAAAATTTCGGTCCCGCTCCACATTCGAGTCGCAAGTGAGCACTGTAAATATATTTCGACTCATATGATCCGCGACATCTGACACAGGAGTAACGATCTGAAAATGTAAAAATAAGTTAAAACTGAGTTAAGTCATTCCCTTCTTTCTAGTATTTTAATGAGCTCACTGAACAATATGGCAAATTAAATAAATTTAATTCAAGCTTTTTACAGATGACGAATTTTAACTATCCTCACGAAATTGCACAATGAATCAAGCAGTACGGAACAATTAGGCCAATGATGATTACGTAGTTCTACCATGAAGTTTAAAGCGAGAAGCAGACAAAATATTGATAAAAATGAAAATTCGATGGAATTTATACTATAGAATATTTTTTGAAAACCTTGTTTATGTTTTTTAAATGTCAATTGGAAAAAAATAGACAATCACTTTATTTTCATTATAGTAAATTCTAAAAAATGTATTTTCCTATTTTATAGTCCAAAATTTTAATTGGTCTCCAACAGCAACAAAAAACTCAAAAGCAAAACAATAAATATATGTTAACTGATGACAATAAAATAATATATCTGAATAACTGTAAATAATACTCGAGTTCGTAAATTTTCTCGTTTGTCCGAAAACAATATCTCTCTGGTAAGTATTAGAAACATCTAAACCAGAACTTATATTACATTTTTCTATTTAAATACAGTGTACATTTACACCAACCTACAATCAAATAGAACAGATAGAAACAGTAGTGAACGAAGTCATGAAAGAGGTTTACATGATTTATGAACACTTCTGGAAGTATAAGAAGAATTTTAGAGATTATTTTTAAAAATTGTAAACACCCGTGTTGCGGATCAAAACGTTTATTCAAACATACAACCGATTATTTATTTCATATTTGAAAACATCATTACTATATTCTATATATACATATATATGATTGATTAATTTATAAGCTAATTCAAATATGTGGGCAAAATATGCAGAAATAATTAATTACTTCATAATAAAAAAATATTTTTTTTTTTAAGTTCTTACTTGTTAGGGTAAATAGACATTATTCTTGAAAATATTCGAGATCAATCTTCCTGCATAGAAAAACATATATCTGTATTTGGAAGCATTCAAGATAAACAATACAAATTTCAATCATTTGAAATTTGAATATTTTGTTGAAAGTTTTCAAGTTTCTTGAAAAACAAAGGAATTTAAAAAGTTCAAATTATACGGAGTAAGAAATCGAAGCATCGTAGTCTAGATGAATTAAAAAAAACTGTAATTGAATTCAATTTGAATTTTTCAGAATTTTCCTATAATCAGTTGAACTCACTTTAACTGAGACAAATTCACTTAAAGCATTCCGTTTTCAGCTCAAATTGTCTCTTTCCAACCCATTAAAAAAATCTTTTTAGTACAATGTTTTTCTTTTACAAACATCAAGACTTCTGTTATCTAAAAAGCGATTTTTAATTTTATTTTGAAAAAATGTGAACAAATGGACAAATTGAAAGGTAATAGCATTTCAAATTTGGTGCCCTACTAAAATGATAAAATTAGCCAAATCACATCAACAAACAATTATTGGATAATGCAAGTAGCTATATTTAGACTGTGAGATTATTTCTTTGAACATCCTTGAATACATTTATTGAATAATCCCTTTCATTAAAATATCTCATCAACAATGGTTGATGATTACAAATATAAACTAAAACTAAAACTTACTTATCACACAATTTTTTTAGTATATTTTTCAATCAATATTGAGACATATTTTCAAATATATGATTGAATCACTGTATAAATCAAACAAATTAACATGAACAATTTTTTATAGATTCCATGTTCACTCAGAAAATTGTAATTCAATATTTAAATTCGGATATATTTTAATTAAGGCAAACATTCCTCAATGAAATTCGAACTCTTCAATCAATTAAATATGATGTTTTAAAGAACATAGATTACTATCATACGAGTATTTCTATTAAAAAGAGTCTCACACAAGGAAGTTTTTCAAACAAGCTTATCCACTAATGCATAGACTGAGTGAAAAAGGTTAAATTCATCAAATTATTTTGCGCTAATGAAAAATTCTATATGCGCAAAATTTTTTTAATTACTTCGACTTTGAAGATTTAGATTCAAAATTTTTTAAATGCAGAACAAATTTCCGGGGACAAAGAAAAAGTTTCTTGGAATTTGCTTATAGCACATTAGTTTTTATGTGTTAAGTTTTTCCACATAAATTCCAGGAAAAGAGATATCAAATTATTAACTTGAAACAATTTTCTTTTCCTCTTTCTTTTCGAAGCTGTCAAGGTTAAAATATTGCTAAAAGGAAAAAACATAATTTTGAAATGTTTAAAAAAGAATGAGAAGACTTGATGAAAATAATAAATTGATGACACTCTTTTCTGATTAAAGTGGCAAAACTGACATTTTCGATGTTTTAATATAAAAAAAGAAATGTGCAATTAACAAAATGACATAAAACTTTTTTCAACATTTGGAATAAATTTCAAGCTCAAGCGGACTTAACCACAAAAGTTGCATTCAAGTTTTTTCATCAGCGTTCAATTATACAATAAATTTTTAAAAAACTTCGTTCCGCTGCAATACGCATAAGCAATCAAAAATAAATTAGCTTAGAATAGAGAACGTATTATCATGCAGACAAAGAACATAAATGAACTTTGGACATATGTTTCTTGTTTCAAAATATAGACAAAGTTTTAAACCCAAA